>PVIU01016717.1:16374-44272 GCA_004026605.1 Ondatra zibethicus | reverse complement strand
GATGGGGGTGGGCCTTGGACTTCCAACAGGGCAGGGCACCATGCCCTCTTTCAAGGAAGAAGGGGGAGGGAGGAGGGGTGGGAGGTAGTGGGAGGGGACCGGGAGAAGGGGAAGAAAGGAAAAAAAAATTTTTTTTTTATCTTTAATTATGTTCTTGAATGGAAAAAATAAAACAAAACAATGTATGGAAAAAAAAAAAAAACATAACCCACATACTGAGTTCTCATTTGTGTTACTGACATAGGTTCTGCATTCTGCAGCACATAGTCTTCCCCAGCTATTTAATCCATGGAATATTGCTTCAGAAGCCCATGGAAAATCATGGAATTTCCCCATAATAGATATCCAAATGGTTTTTATGATGGTCCATATGAGATAATGAAATATCAAGGATTATTCTAGGTATTGGTTTATATGAATTAAATATGTATATTATTCAGACTAATTTTGTCAATAAAAAAATCCAATAATATGCAGAGCTAGTTCCAGGACATTCAGGGCTAAACAAAGAAACTGTGTCTCAAAACACCTAAAAAGAAAAATAAATCCAGTAAGTCAAACATTTTCATATTAAAGCCTGGATACCAATTGCCACCATCACTTCCTTCACTGGAAAGCAATTACAACACTGTTCAGGAATCCTATGAGTGTATTGAGGTTGTTAATTTACTATAGACATTCTGGTATCTATTTTTAGTATTTAACTATGATCTTCTCCTAATTTAATTTGTTTCTAACAGTTAAACAAAAACCAATAAAATCTAAATGCTAATCCTCCAATCTTTACCACTAAAATTGGAAAATAAAATATTAGCTATATGATGTTTCTTCAATATTTTCTAGTAAATACTATTTTAATTGGGAAACTCTTTTAAAATAAATGTATGTGTATACCTGTGCCAATTTCACTCAACCTCTCTACCACTACTATAAATGCAGTATTTTTATTTGACCTGAACAAATGATTTGGACAAGTGAGCATGTGTGTTGAAAGTCCAGAGTTAGAAATTATTCACAATGGGCTTTAAAGGGTCAGTGTGCAATGACATAGAGCACCATGGTCGGCCACCTCGCTTTGTGCTGGGTCATTTGAAGCAATAAAGAACACAGAATTGCTTTTGTGCTTTTCTTCACCTAAGTGCAGTGAGCAGGCATAATTTGGGAATTCAAAATGATGCAGTTTAGTGAGCCCTGCGGTGAAAATCACTGTACTTTCATTCAGGGTTGTTTGTTTTGCTTTGGTTGTTATTACTAATTGCCCCACCACCAAGGCTTACTTGCTTTAAAGGAAAATTTTTTTCAGTTGAACTACCAAGTTGTAAATTCTGCTCTGGCCAATCCATTCTCTATGGGTGTTTATCTTTTCAAGTACTCAGATGACCAACTGTCCATTCAGTCCCATGCCTATGTTGACAGTGGAAAGGTTCTTTTATTTCCCCAAGGAATGAGGAATCACTTTCCGTCTTTATGTAAAGGATCATGACATTGGATGTCCAGTGAAATGGCTTCCAGTCACTGCTTTCATGTTAGATCTCAAACAGTTTTGCCAACTTCCTCCTCCCATCCTGCCTCTCTTCCACCTACTTTCTTCTTCTACTAAAGAAATGACAGAAAATAAAATCCTTCTTCCGTTACGTGGACCCCGGTTCCTCAAAGCCTGCTTCCTCAAATCAAGACACATTCTACAAAGATCGGTCTCTACTTTCTTCCTATAAGCTACCTAGTCTAAAGGATTCTGCCTGATAATTGAGTGAAAGAAGTAAGAAGCCTTCAGTCTACGTAGAATCTGGAAAAATTGTGTTTTCCCACCCAGTCTACTATTACAGTTGTCTTCTTTCAGACAGACTGCTACCTGAGTGTGCATTTTACAGTGAACTAGAGTACAAAACAGACTTTAGGATCTTAATTTTGGAAGCCTCTGGTGTAATGTGGATTAAATAAATCTGTTACATGTTCCTCTGGTTATCCCTGTATTTGTAGTAGTGTTGACTGTGACACTTACTTGGGAGGTGGAACAATGCATGTTTCCTCCATATACCATTTTACAGACTTCATTTTAAAGACTATTTTTCTTCCTACCACTACCAGTGCAAGTCACTTACAACTCAACTGAGGATGCAGAATGTATTCAGACAGTTCAGTCGTTCAGAGCTCACTGTCTCCAGTCATACTGCTGAACTGAAAGAAAACCTTATGTGAAACAATGGATGTTGGAAGAAAAGAAAAGAAAATGATATTTTTTCAAGTAATTGAATGAGTATCTTAAAGCTTTATCAATGATAACTAAATCAAGGGTAGAATGAAGACCTGACCTTATAGCAATATAGATTATCTGATGAGAAAAAGTTTCCAAATCTTACTAAATCTGCACTGCAAGTCTTTTCTTATTTCCTTCAAATGAGATCTGACATATGTTTTAAGTCATTTGTTTTATTTTAGATGACAGCAAAATTAAAGCATTTTTGTAATAATATGAGGAAAACACATGAGTCTAGCCCTGGATTAAGAAATAAGTATTTTAACATTCATGAGAAAAGCACTTTAAAAGTAACATCCCAAATATGAAACATTCCAGACTGATGGCTTTTCCTGTTTCAAAGACCACACATCCTGTGCCAACCCAATTACTAGGTCAGAGAATATTTGTTTAAAATAGTATATAAATGCTTCTAGCATGCGTCCATTTTACAATGTCTGCCTAGGTATTTAAATGGTGTTTCCTAATCTTAAATGACAAAACATGTTTATTATTTGAATTTTTCTATGCTACGCAAGGTTCCAAAAATTGGGTAATTTTAAAAGTAAAGAAATATCTTTTATAGTGCAGAAGCTGGGGAGAGGAAAATGAAGCTTTCAAAATATAGTAATGAGTTTTGATTTCATTATAACAAGGTAGAAAGAATCACAGGAGGAAAAGTGGAGTATGTGTGTGCTCAGGTCTCACTTCTGTTCCTATAAAGAAGCTCATCCATCATGTAACCTGAGCTACTTCCAGTGTCCATACTCCAAATTGAATGAACATGAATTAGGAGATTAGTACTCTAACACAGCAGTTTTACAAGCACCCACTCAAACTACAGCAATGTCCAAGAAAGAATTTTTGGCCAATTTTTTCTCAGTTACAGCATTATTCACTTGGAAATGCTTTATTGGAATTTCAGTTCTCAGTTTGAGAATAGTTCTTAAATCTACTTAAGGTAGAATATCGTAAATTTACTTTAAATGGTGCAAGAATTTTTGCATATGTCAATTTTGCAGCCCTTCTGGATCTTACCCTGTGTCTACCTCCTCTAGCTCGGAGGAATTTTTAAAGCTGAAATACTTTTTCACAACAGACTGAGAAACTAAGAACTGAATCAGCAGGACTCTATTTATTGTATGTGAGTTATAACTCTGACTTTGATAGACAACATTTTGAGCTTCTCAGAATGTTTAAAGAGCCCCAAAATATAAAACATTAGTATCTATCAAAAAAGGTTACACATGAATGCCACCTCCTATAATAGCTGGTCCAAACAGGCCTGGAGTTGAAGATGCCCTGTAGGAATGTGGTCTGTCCCAGAGATTTTTACAGGAGTATAAAACAAACAAGAGTGAAACAAAGAAACAACCTGCCTCTATTGTAAACTGGTCAATACTTTCTCTGGGTGTTGCTTGCTCTCATCCTTTGAGGGTACTCTACTTCTTGGCAATCATTGCCTTTTTTGCCACTGTGCTATTTTGTTTCCCCTGAATTCTAATGGCAGAGATCACAAGGTCTAGCAGCTAAGTGGAAGTCAGAGGGAGAGCATGGGGACTTAAGGAAATGGAAACTCTATCTTATTAAAAAGAAAATATAAAAGTTGTAGTTTAAGATTATTCAATTAGTTGCTGCCTCCTTTTTTAAACAAATGAGTATTAAGATGTTACACAGACAGATTTATCCTCCTGGGCAATTGTCTTTTCCCATAGATATCTAAGGATGTAATTTATTAATAATTGAGTTTTAGTTTCCAAACTGCTACCTTTTCAACTGAATTTTGTCTGAGAGTTGGTTTGCATAATCCTGTAGCTTTATCATTTAAATATTTTGTGATATTCTTTTACTTAAAATAATACATATGATGATGACATAATATTTGAATCTGGGACTAAACTCTTGAAATCTCAAAGACAGTGGCAATATAAATTGCCCAGAACAAAATAAAATTGCCTGATATTTATCATTCATATTTAATATGCATTTCTATTGAGAAAAATGTATGATTTTTAAATCAAGTATCTGCCTGTATTACAACAATCTTTGCAGATATAGACTATTATGGGACATCCTTAATGTGTAAATTTAGGTAATGGCCCAGAAACATTCTACTTCTAAGGAAAAAAAGTTTTTTTTAAAATTATACCAACACTTTTTCCTGTATATTATATGCTACATGTTAAAATCTCCATTTGCCATTAAAATTTTTACACATTTTGAGATCTGACTTTTTGAAGTTGTAGGCTGAGAAAAGAGCATGCATTTCAATATCTATTTTCTGTTTTACAGTTGGATTTTAGAATTGCACATATCTGGAATAGCTATGTTTAATATGACGTTTCCAATACCTTATTTTGTCCTCTACAATCTGGGTTAGACTTATTTTATATTATAGGTGTATGTGTGTGTGTGTGTGTGTGTGTGTGTGTGTGTGTGTTTATGATGTGTGTTGGTTCACTTACCAGTGTGCACATGTGGAGATCATAGACCACCTTTGAGAGTTTGACATCTTCTTTCACTCTTACATGGGTGCTAAATATTGAGCTAAGGTTTGTAGGATTTATTGTTAAACAAGTGTCTTTACCTTCAGAGTCAGAGGAGACATATCTAGGAACATATCCTTTAACAGGAAACACATCCAGTTTACAATACCAATGGTTTGGTTGCCTAAACAAAACCTGAGCAATGATGACACCAGTGAGCATGCTAATGTGGATAAAAGATCCCAAGACCCAACCTTGATGAATAACTATATGTGCTTAATGACAACTGAGAGAAGAAGAATCAGTCTTCTCCATGGATGAGACCTCTGATAGGTTATCTGATCCAAAGTGGTCTGACCTAAAATCATGTACCTATGAGCACAGAGAATGGACTAATCTGATTGTATTTATATATGTATAAGTATGCACACATGTAACAATAACACTTGAAAGTGAAGGAGGATTTGCAGATTGAGGGAGGGGAACAGTAGGAGGGAGAGCAGAATTGGTTAATAAGAGATCAAATATCAAATCATATTATCTGTATTATGAAATGCTATAATGAAACACATTATTTTGTTCAATTACCTAATGGTAATAAAAATGGAATACAAACAGGTTGTTGTAAGGAGATAGTTGATTAAGATTCAGAATGATAGGTAGGAGGTAAGCCATCAGGTTATTCTAAGTGGAGGCAAAGCATTCCATCCTACAGGTAAGCTCTTTGAGCTCTGGAAGTTAAGTTAGTAGCTTCAAAATGTTATGGGAACTGATTAGATTCATTAGTCCCTTTTCTATTCTTTCATATATAAGCACTACGGACTGATGAAAAACACTCTCAGGCAAGCTGAGATGCTTAGAAGAGGGTCATAGAAGATGAGCAACCCGAGAGAAGCAGAGACGAGCAGAGCTGCCTGGAACAAGCAAAGAGGAACTGAACTACCTGAAAATGACAAGCTATCCTTTTGCACTGACTCTAAGTTTTACTGTATGTTTCAGGTTCCCAGCTTTTTGAACTGTCCCCAGGTGGGACAGGCCTTAGTGATGCATTTGTCTTTGAGTAATTTCTGTTAATATACATGATACCTCACTCACATCCATATAAGTAACTCCAATAGTTGACAGAGGTTTCTGTCCCACCCAGTCCCACAGTCATTCAGTCACAAAGAAACACACAGAGGTCTACATTAATTATAAACTGGTTGGCCTATTAGCTCAGGCTTCTTATTAATTAGTTCTTACATCATACATTAGCGCATAATTCTTGTCTGTGTCAGCCATGTGGCTTGGTACCTCTATCAGCAAGGCATTCTCATCTTGCTTTCTCTGCATCTGGGTATAGCTGCAGGCTGACCTTTTCTCTTCCCAGAATTCTCCTATTCTCATTGCCCCATGCCACTTCCTGTCTGGTCACCCCACCTATACTTTGTGCATGGCTACTGGCCAATCAACATTTTATTAAAATACAAGTGACAGGGTACAGATCATTGTCCCACAGCACTTCCCCACTTTTTCAAAACAAGAACTCTGAATCTAATCTCCTTTGTTTAGCTTTTCTCCTGACCATTATCCATAACATCCTGTGGAAACAAAAGGAAAACCTCTTCTCCAAAGTAACATAACTTTTGACTTTAATTTTAAAGTCAAGGCATTTTCAAAAGTCTATGTTGTATTAATCCAGCAGCATTTGTAGTCAAATATCTTTTAGTCGCATTTGCTCCTTCTTCAGCTCTCACACAAATTTAAAGACAACATAATAACATACAGTATCCAGGCTCTCTGTGTATTTTTTCATCTTTATGTGGCTTTATTTTAAACTCTATTTCATTTATTTTTATTTTTAATATTTGGCTTTTTGAGACAGGGTTTCTTTGTGTATCTTTGGCTGTTCTGGAACTCACTCTGAAGATCAGGCTGTCCTTGAACTCACAGAGACCTGCCTGCCTCTGCCTCCCAAGTGTTGGGATTAAAGGTACATGCCAGCACATCTTGAACTAGCAGAGATCTGCCTGCCTCTGCTTCCCAGTGTTTGGATTAACCTACACCCAACTATCTCCTTCTTTCTTTTTTCATTTTGAGGAGTTTATCCTTTTACTTTTCTCTCCCAAGTCTACATATATTTTTAAACACATTCTCAACTATTTAGAGGATTTCTTCATCTGAATCTATCTTTACTGTATATCTCTCTTTTTCTGACCACATGTGTCTTTAAATTGCTAAGTGATATGGCTATGATTAAAGCCATGACTTTAAGAGCTAAATCCATCCCATTCCTTAGCTTTCTGAGAGTCTAGCCTCATGGTAGAGGTACTAGCTGGAGTCATGTTTATTGCCACAACTCTATGGTGTTTCAAGGTCCCTGACACCACCAAGAAGCATGCTGTTGGCAATTTGTAAACACCATTTAAGTGTTTGGTGGCAGGACCTCTTAAAAGAGCTGTAAGGTTTTGCAGCTGAAGCTGAGTCAGGAAGCCTCTCTTGAATGATAGTGCTTGTCTCTAGCAAACAGAGCCCATCTGAGAAAATGCTACCAAGAAGCTTTTCTAACTCTGTTCTTTTTGTGTCTTGAATTCGTTCTCAAACTCTCTTGGGTTTTATGTGGATGTAGTTGTCCATGTTGGCACCATTTGTTGATGGAGGTTTCTGTCCCACCTGGTCCCACAGTTGTTCAGTCCCAAAGAAACACACAGGGGTCTGCATAAATTATAAGCTGGCTGGCCTATTAGCTAAGGCTTCTTATTAATTAATTATGACATCTTACATTAGCCCGTAATTCCTGAATCCTCTGTACACTCTAAGGATAATTCCTGCCAACTAGTGGAGAAAGTAGTGGAGAATGTTCACAAATATGTAACCATTTTAAGGAAAGCATACTTTTAAAAATAATTGCTTAATTTTTAAGAAAATGGCCCAAGTTCAAAGCAGTGCCCTTATTTTTTGCATTGTTCATGTTATTATGGACCATACCTGTCATTCATTTTCTTAGAGGACATACGTCTACAGGCCACTCAACTTTTTATTTTACTCTTCCAGTTCTAGATGGCTCAGTGCCCTCTTCTGGGCACCAGGCGTACACCCAGCACACATACATCATGAAGGTAAAGCACTCATACACTTAAAAAGATTCTTAAAAAAAGACAGGAAGGTCCTTCAAAAACCTAAGTGTTGTTGGTACATTAATTTTTTGTCATAACACTGCCAATTTGATGATTTTATTACCTTTAAACCAATCTATGTCACAAGTGTTTCTTTACAGTCATTTTCCACTTTTAAAAATTTTATATTTTGTATCCTAATGTGACTGTGCACATGCATGAATACATGCCACAATGTGTGTGTGTGTCTATTTGGTTGTTGAAAGACAAGTTGGGGGAGTCAGTTCTCTTATTTCACCGTGTGAGTTACTGGGATAAAAATCAGATCCTCAATCATCAGCTTGGTAGCAAGTGCCTCTGTCTATTGAGTCACTTTGCTGATCATTATTTGTTACTCTTTTATATGCAGTAGTTTATGACAGGACAAAATGATCCTCATTTTTTCATTTATCTGATGAATTATTTTGAAATATAACTTCTTATTCAAGCTAAATGGTTTGTTTATAATTAAGTAATATATTTCCACAATTTGTTCCTCTAAAGTAATTAAATCAGTCAATTCAAAATGTTTGTAAATTTTTCATATCTATATAATAAACATGGGGACATATGTGCAAGATTCAGTCAAAAACAAAGTATTTCTGACAAGGAAGATTGGCAAAGCATCTCTATGGTGAAGAAGAATGAAAGGACAACAAAAAAGCCATTGAAACAACCACAATATCGTAAATGATTAGAGTCATAAGACCATAAGGGAATAACACAGGAAAAGGTGGTGATAAACTAAATGTAGCAGAGTTCCTGCTAAAACCAGGAGTTCTTACCTTACTCATTTCCAGCTGCCTGTGCTCATAGACATGGCCAACAACATATCCTTATATTCACTGTAAATGATCCCAGCTGGATCTAGGTTGATGCCTGTCTAGTCAGCACCTCTACTGAGGCATGAGACATGCATGAATATTCAGTATCTAGTCATACATGCTTATCAGATGGTTGATCTCCCACTTGTAAGAACCAGGATAAAAAGATACCTTTAGGGTCATACCAAATAATCCAACCAAACTTGAACTTGATAAGCATTCTAAATTCTAATATTCATAAAATTCACTACAGATACAGAAAATAAGCTTATTGTGCTATTTACAAACTTTGCTTGATTTCTTTGATAAGAGAAAATTCTCATTAACTGAGCAGATTGCTAACTAGGGTGGGTAGCTTGTTTCATATTCTTTTTTCAGTATTTTTATTGATTATTTGGGAACTTCATAAATACAGCCCAATAAGATTCAATTCCCATTCCTTCCAGATCATCCTCCTACCCTTTTGCCCTTCCCACAAAAAGAAAAACAAGTATACTAAGATCAGTTATGTTTCCCATTAGTCTCTGGTAATTGATTTTGTTTCCCTCATCAAAATTAAATAACCACTAACAAGAGAGACATGATGTCAGTATAATTCTTGCTATGTGTTATATTCTTCTTACACACTGCTCAATTTAGTCTTGACAATCACCCATAATTTGAAGTGTTTTAAATAACTTTTCCAAAACTCCAAACTCACAAAGTGACAAGGTGTAGGTGATACCACAACTTTCAGATATCCACGAGAGACTATAATCTTTCTAGCAATAATTTTTTGTAAAGTGAATATTGCATATACTTCTGAAGACAGCCTTGTCTCATATTCTAATAAACATGTTCATCTGGCTTTTCTGTTCCAGCATATTCAACATTCCTCAAACGGACTAATTTTTTTTTATTCATTCCAGCACTTAGAGAAGACAGTATGAAGGGTCATGAGGTTATTTGTTATTTGTTGATTTGAAACTTTTCCAATAGTATAGATCTTGTTAATTAGATTCTCCTTGCAGATGATACCATATTTAGTAAGATATTATGTTTGATGAGTATTGCATATCAAGGTAATGAGCTGCTTATTGATTTTGACATAACTATAGATTAGTTCATATGCTCACTTCTTTTTGATTTGTTATTGTGTTAGTTATTTTTCTTTCAGAGTGACAAAATAACAATAACCTGTGACAAAAAACTTAAAGGGAAGAAAGTTTTATTTGGCTCACTATTTCTGAGGTTTCAGGCCATGGTCCTTGGTTTTACTGTTCCTGGATCTCTGGAACTTCACATGGAAGGGCATGGTGGAATAAGACCTCCCACCCTATGATATCAAAGAGGAAAAGGAGACAGGACAAAATATTCCTTTCAGGTCTAAGACTCTATTGACCTACTTTCTTCATCTAAGCTGTGCTTTCTGAGGCTTTTATCACCTTCCGTTACTACTAAAACTTTGGTCCCAAGCCATCCAAACACAAGCCTTGAAAACATACTCCATCCAAATGATAACTGGAATCATAGATTTTACTCCACCCAGTTTGTGAACTGAACTGAAAACTTCTTGAGTTTAGCAAAGCTGTCACCAAAGATGTGACAAAGGAACACAAACTCCAACAACATTTGAACTCTGTCATTCACACCAGAAATCTTTCTGTTGCTAATCCTAAACAACAGTTTGAATTCTGTGGAAATATACAGCTTTTCCTGCCATTTTTCCCATTCAGACCTCACTTCAGAATAGTTTCATTCATAATTTAGTATTATGTTACTATAAGTTCATACTGTACAATACACTGACTTAAAAAGGCAATTTAAATATGATTATAATTCTTCATATTAATATAATAAACATGAACCTTGGAATTATTAATTGAGCCTTCTTGTATTTTGCGTGCTATGTTTCTTTGGATTTTATAGGTAAGTCTCTCCTTGCCGTGTGAAGCACCATTTGAGCAAACCTCTTTCTTAGTCACTTTGAGTATGCTCGGCTAAATTTATTCACTTTAGAGAAGAGTTTATGCTGTAAAGAGGGACCTTCTTGTTCTTCTCTTCAGCACCCTCCAGAGGTCCAGCTAGAAATGAAGTTGACCTATTAATTAAAACCTTTTAAATATAAAAGTATAGCTAAATTAACATAAATTGTTATTTAAAAATGCTTCATGAGCACTAAATTTATGTATATACCAATGTTATTAACCTAATGCCATCCAAAAGTCTCCCAGCAAATTGCTAATCCATACACCGAAGAAAGATATCCAAATATCAATATTTTGTCATGGAAAAATATTTTAAAATTCGGAAACATAAAATATACATTGTATGATATAAGCAAAAATTAGTGCAACAAAAAGCACCTTTTCTTTTTTTAAGTGTGAGGGAATCTACCATTATAGTATATTTCAGGGTTTTTTTTTCTCTTTTTGCTATTGCAAGAAAGATTGTCATGTAGCCGGAACTGTTTCACACACTTATGTAAATGAGGGTGATCTTGAACTCCAGGCCCTTTTGCCATCACAGCACTGGTCCATTGTGCTCAGCTACTGCAGTAATTTTCTAGGAGGGCTTTACAAGTGTTATCAAGGCCTAAACTTAAAACTACGGACATTAACAAGCCTTAAAGACAAAATAAAGAGCAAATTTGGTAACTGCTACTTAATTATCAATACTAATAAGCAAGTTTTGTTCTTGAGACTACATGTTATGATTCACAGAAAGGACAGGTTATCAAAACAAAACCATAGTGATTACAAGCCATAGACTTTTATGCTCTAAAAACATAAATAAAATATCAAAAATGTGATGAAAAATTGACAGAAACACAAGGCTGATGACATAGTTGCAGCTGTGTGACTAGAGTGGCATTTTGTTAGGAACTTGCTTTGAATCTCTAAGAATTTCTTAACATTCTACTAAGCTAAGGTAATGATGCAAAGTTATTTTTATTTTATTTTTTGTTTCCTGTCATTAGCATATGTTGCTCATTTAAATGTGATTATTGAAGACATTTGAATGTTGCCTAAAATGTGGAAATAGGAAATCAAAAATCAAAGTTAAAAAATGCAGCAGAAAATATCTGAGAAGTCAAAAGTCCTGGAATAGCTTGCAGGGATTAACCCTGGTCGAAAGAAAGGTCACTCCTTTTGTGAAAGAAATATGAAGAGGGAAGGAAACAGAAGGTTGTATCTATAAGTGATATTAGGAAGCCATTTTTTTAGGTTTTGTTTGAAATGGAAGAAGCATTTGGAAGAACTTTGAAATAATTGATGTGCATAATAAGGGTAGCTAGTTTGAGAAAGGGCATTGCACTGCATTGATTGCTTACTTAAAGTTGGAGAGAAAGTTATAGTATCTGTGACAAATTTCCCAGAAATACTCAGCAGACATGGTCTACTCAGAAAATGCCAACTTTTATTATTAGACAGTAAGGATAGTCAAGAAAAAAGAGAATCATTGAAATTGTCAAAAGGACAGTTCAACAAAAAATCCACTGGTCAAGGCAGGAACAAATCAGAACAATGACTGGGATTCACTAAGCATGTGGTAGAAAAGCTCTGGATGTGAGAAAATAGGCAACCTAGAAGATAGGAGAGGGTTCCCTAAAAGCTAGGGCATTGTGGTTACAGCTGCAGTTATAAGAGAACGTTGTGGGAGAACCAAAGTCACTGAAGGGATGACTATGGGGTGTGCATCTAATGTAGAATTAAAGGAAAAGAAAGAGTTTAGTGTGGTTACTGGGATAATCTACTTTCCTGTAGAAAATATTGTAATTTTTCACTCATAAAAATATTTCTTAGACCTTTGTTTCTTTTCTGAGAAATCTGTGTTTAATCCTATAGCTAACTATGGATGGAGTGTTTGGCATTTTTTGTGTTTATATTGCTTGATAAATTGTATACCCTCTGTCAGATGTATAGCTTTTTCTTATAAGAAGGCTGCTTTTATAGATATTAAAAGGATTCTATTCAGTTTTCACAATACAGAAATTTTTAAGTTCATGAAGGCATACTTGTTGATTTTTCATTGTATTTCCTTAGACATCAGGTAAAGTTCTTGAAAACCAGACAGCGAATGCTGGAGAGGATGAAGGAAAGGGCATCCTTATGCATTGTGGGTAGTAGTGTAAGCTGGTGTAGCCACTGTGGTTTTCAGTGTGGTGATTATAACAGTCTGCCACATGAAATAGTTATGCCACTGCTTGTCACACAGCCAAAGGACTCCACTTCTTATTGCAGAGACACATGATCATCTGCATCTATCATTGCTCCATTCACAACAGCCAGGAAAAGAAAACAGCCTGGAAGTCCGTTAATTAATGAACAGGTAATAAATAAGTGGTGCATATTCAAAATAAAATTATTTCGCCAAGAAGAAAAACAAAACTATGAAATTTGCAGTATAACTTAAGAATGGCATACTGAGTCACATAACTCAGAACCAAGAGGACAAAAGTCATGTTTTGCAGTCATTTCTGGACCCTAGATTCAACATATTTAGATTTGTGTATTTAACTTGGAGCATCTGTAAGGTGAGGAAACTAGAAAGGAGCCATGGGAAGGATGTTGAGGAAGTAGAATGCAGATGATGTGATGGGGATAGAAGGGGTGTGTAGAGGGAGGGAAGGGAGATCAGAGGGGAGTAGGAGATTGAAGGAGAGATAGTTACCACTTAGGATCTTTAAAAGACACTGCATGGAAATTCACTATGCTACAAGTGTATATGCACACACATACACACATGTGTGTGCTCACTTGAACATATATAAATATATATTCCATATATTTGCATGTGTGTGTGTGTGTGTGTGTGTGTGTGTGTGTGTGTGTGTGATTCATATGAAAGAGTTTAGTTGGAATTACCGTACACAGGGGATACTTCTCCTTAAATAAGTCATAGGATACTAAAAAAAAAAATATATGATAAAAAAATGTCAGTTGTGCAATAACTTCTCATTAGTTCTTGTTCAGGAGTGTCCCTGAGACACCCCCCTGCCACACACAAAAGGACAGGATATTGAAACTGCCCAAGTAGTAAAAACCCTTGTTGTTGCTTTTGGCTGCTCACCAGAACTTTATTAAAAGCCCCACCGACAGAATGAATGACACATGTTGGTTGTAGGACATAAGAATTCAAGTGAGTATTAAATAGGAATTGCACCCTGCTTGTGGTTATCTTTGAAGGTTCTATACAACACAATAAAATTAGTATTGTGAGAATTATCAGCAGGTTTATCCAGCTGTAAATTCTGTGAGCTACAGCAATGGTTGATAAAGCAGGATAAACCCATATGTGTAATAGTACCACAATTGGTATGAGTCTAAGCCACCTTGATGTGGGATGCCCTTCTGTATGCTGTGAACATGTCCTTTTACCACTGGATAATAAATAAGCTTATTTGCTCAATAGCCAGCCAGAATATAGTTAGGCCAGAAGTCTAAGCAGAGAAACAGGGAAAGAGGACACAGCCATGGAGATAGGAGCAGCAGCAGGAGAAGCAAGATGTGAGGCAAAGCCACAGCCACATGGCCAACATAGATTAATAGAAATTCCTTAATTTAAGTTGTAAGAGCTAGTTAGTAATAACCCTGATCCATCAGCCAAACAGTTTATAATTAATATTAAGTCTCAGAGTGAATATTCAGCACCTGGTGGGTAGGAGAGAAATCTCCAGCTACACCAGCTCTTTCTGATTGGATCTAAGTCTCACTCCACAGGAAGAAATGCATATATGGTAGAAGAAATCTGTCCAGAAACTCATGATTGGGGGCCTTATAGGCCCTAGGGATGATCATGCTATATTATTTTCTAATAGACATAATATTAGCTGCTTTCTTAAATTCCTAGCTCTCTACCATTAGATTGCTGTTTTTCAGACTTTATCAGAGAAATTTCTTTGTGAAGTGACTGATGGTTCATGCAGAAAGTCACAACTAGTCAAAATATGGAGAAGAAGTATCTGTGGAAGGTTCAGCCACTAATATGACATTTATATAACATCCTTGCAATCATGTTTGGGGACCACTTGGGGATGGAAAGGTTTTAAGAACGACAGACCATGGAGGACTGGAACAAATCGATGTCTTTTGACCTGAAAGAATCTCTACGGTCCTGAGCTCACAGCTGTGGTTGCTTGTCCTGGACAACATCACGGCTGGCAGCATTTGAGCACAGAGAGAGCGATAAGGCAGATCCCAGCTGAGGTCAGGTAATGGTTCTGTGGATTCTCCAGCATGCTTCAGTGGATGCCCTCACATCAGTGAGTTTATTTGTGGTGCAAGCATGAGCAAGAGGGTTATATATATATGTTAAAACCAGACATGAAGTTGGGAAGAATTAAGGGGCAGCAAAGGAGATGACTGGAGAATGAATATGATAAAAAATTTACATTACATATGTGCATTAAATTCTCAAAAACTAATAAAATGGTACATTAAAAGGTGAAAATAAATTATTTATAACTATATGTACTTTGATTATATGCCTAATTCATGATATATAAGGCATTCAAAATAACCATTTATGATATGTGTAAAATATAAAAAAATAAGTAATAGTTTTTTATATAACTTTATTTTCAGGATTATAATATATTACAACATTGCATCCTTCCTTTTTCTTTCTTTTAAACTCTTTCATATGCACTTCCTTTCTCTGCCTTAGCTCCATGGCCCTTGGGTTTCACTAATTGTTATTGCATACATATGTGCATTTATATATATATTCTTAAATAAAACCTATTCTGTCCATGTGAAGTTATTTTATTCATGTTTTTACGTCTGACCTTTGGTGCTGGAAAACCAATTGTTGTGCCCCTCCCTGGAGGAGACTAACTTTCTTGGTCCCATCTTCAATCAATTGCTTAGAGATTGTTTTGTAGGATAGATGCCTTATGTTGAGCTGAACTTATCAACACAACTTTACTCTTATCCAATGAAAATAAGAGTACAAATAACTGTAAGTTTTAGGAATTTTCTTAAAATGTTCATGATGTCTTCAACAGAAAGTGTCATGTCAGGTGCCAATTAATAGGTCAACATTTTGAAACAATCTTTATGAAATCCTTTCTTATTGTGCCCATCGGTCTTTCAATGTTCATATCGGGATTTTTAGAGTTTTAACCACAGTTTTTTCACCAGATGTGTTGTCATGAAGTTACTTCAGTGTCCAGTATCTGAAATACCTCCAAGAGTTAATTCAATGGTGAGCTCTTTTGCCTAGAGTAGTGAATTCAGTTTGTCTTTTGGTGATATTTGGTGGAGCAAGCATTGGCAATATGTAGTGTCTGTAACTAGCTATTCGAATGTACTAGTAAGAACATTCCCCTAGATTGTGTTATAAAGCACACTTTATAAACTAGGACCTTCCCTGGATAGCACCAGTTACATTTTTCATGCATCATTCAGTCTTGATAGCATCATCATGTCACACATCTGATGTGATATGTGCCTTATTGCGATATGTACAGTATTGTTAATCATTCCAATTTTCAAAACATATCGTGAGGGCTGGGAAGTGATGGCACATGCCTTTAATATCAGCATGTGGGAAGCAGAGACTGGTGGTCTCTGTAAGATTGAGGCCACCCTCATCTACAGAATGAGTTCCAGTACAACCAAGGTACACAGAGAAATCCTGTCTTGAAAAAAAATACTCCAAAACAAAAAACCAAACAAACAAACAAACAAAAAAGAATATGTATTTGCGTGCTGATATACAGTATGGTTAATAGTGACTCTAAGTTTATGGTGACAAAGGCACAGTTTGTTTTGAAGGTGTCAGGTTCCAGAATTTACATCATTCCAAACTTTTTTCTGTAGACACCATTTCTGCCCAATATTATATAGTCATGTATTGTGTTATGACACAGAAATGTTCTTAGTAATTTATAATTAGGTATTTCATCCAGTGGGAATATCATCTAATGTGATTCAATGCATTTCAGCTGGCCCAAGGAAGTCACTTAATGTTTGTGCTGTGGCATTACAGCAGTTATGAGTTGTCACTAGATAGATTTTGTTTTACTCACTGTAATCAGTTTCATATGTAGATTTGGGTATATCCAACATGCAGTTGATTGATGGCATGTGTGCTGAGATAGCTAGGGATGTGGCTGAACACATGTGCAGAGCACATTCTGTTGCAATGGTAGAAGGTTGAACACCTCTGTTTACATATTATCTGTTCAAATCTGGCAACAATGTTACATGGTAGAGCACTGTGCATACATATACTCAGTTTCAATGAATTCCTGCACCAATCTCAGTCAGAAAATATAATTAATTAAATCAGGGAGGATTGATTTACACACACAAAATAGTGTTGACAAAGCACAGAATTTTAAAGTTCAGGACAAGTTGCTAAATTTCTCAATGTCACATGAAGAACTAGGATGTGAGGCTAAGAAGTTTGAATCCTAAATTCCAGATATTTTTCTATTGAAAAATCCCGAAGTGCCTTGGCTTGTGGTGCTCTGAAACAGCCTAAGCGTTTTTGTAGAGTTGTGTACCTTTTTCATTCTGGAATCTGTGAAGCAGCACACTGCTATTTGTACAGAAATGTGCAACTGGTGTTCTCACACTGCAGCCTACACAGGCAAATATTCTGAAAACCACTCTCAGAAACAAGCCGGCCTTCATCAGCTCCCCCCTGTTGCTGCCTTGTGCTCTTACACATGTGCACATCAAATACCACTCTGCGTTTTCCTGCTCTCTTAGAGTTGAAGCAGACCATTAACTGGTAGTTAGTCCCTCACAGAGACAGGTACCTCATTCATCAGCCTATTAGTTGTAGCTAGCAAGGCTCATGGGAATGATTATAAAATAACAAAAGCTCAGAGCTAGTGTTTTTCTCTGCACACAGAAAGAAAAACTTAGTAATTACCCTGCATGCCTCGTTTAGCAGACTGGCCAGGGGACAAGAAAAGATTCATTCAAGAGATTTCATCCAGGGTAGGGGGCAGAGACAGCTAAATTGATGATCTGCTGTTCAATTCTTGTATTTACCATGCTGTACCAGCCCCACTTTCGACAATGGAAAATATCAGTAATTCATATGTATTAATACAGACAACTTCTTTGTACAATTTATTTTTTAAAATCACTAAATTGTGCTATCAAAATCCTCTGGCATGTTCTTCTCTTTGAATTTGTCATGCATATATTTAATCTTCTGCAATTTGAAAATTGCTTATGTAGATGTTTGGATGAGAAATTTTCTGCCTAGTATAAGGTATTTTGGGGTATATTATAAAAGCTTTTCGATGTGCAGTCTTACTGAAGGAAGCACATGAGCAAGTTTCAAGAACTTATACTCTTGCCTGACTTCCAGTGCACATTTTGATTCATATTTGCAGCTAAAGAGGTGCTCTCTAAACTTCCTGCTCCAGTAACCTGCTACCTGGTCTTACCTAGCACAATGAGGTCCTCCTTGGGAACTGTAAGATGAAATAAACCCTTTCTTTCATGAATTGCCTCTGGTGTTGGCGTTTCCTCACCACAAGAGAAAGTAACTAGAACAGCATGAAAACTAATCCACTATGAGTGACAATCTTCCTAATATAGTCAGTCACATTCTAGCTCATTCCACATGGACCATCTCATTTTGTTAAGGTCATAGTAGTACCCAAACTTCAGTCATTGCCCTAGAAATATTTAAGTGGAAAGCTGCATTATCTACAGATATAGTAATAATATAACTAGTTACTATGATTGTGATAAGTAATGATGACTAACTTTTTATTGATTATGTCTAACAGAAGAACACAGTGGCAAACAAGGGGTACTTACCTTTGACTTATTGATAGGAGAAGCTCAGGAGATCCCCAAAATGATATAGCTTACTGCTATTGTCTGTGATTACCCCCTAGAACTTGAAAGTTATATTGCTGAAAATAGCACACACTCCTGACATAGGACTTAAGAGTAAAGGTGATACTGTCCAAAAATCTTCCTCTGGCAGAAAGTATCTGCAAGTATCTCATTGTATCTGAACCTGCTACGGAGACTTGCAAAGGAGAAAAAGCAATGTTCTATATAACCATAAACCCTAAAACCACAATACTAAACTGCCTTGTGAAACATCTCCCATGGTGCAATAGTGGCATTTTTAGCTTAAGAATAACCAACAATTTTCTATTTTAACTTCTTAATAGGAAGGAATTTGTGCCTGGTAATGTAGACCTAGCCAACTTAGCATGGTTGGAAAAGTCATAGACTATAGAGGATCACTTACTGCTACCGTTTTCCTAAACTGTCCTAACTTTTAACTGCAGTTTTAATACTAACAATGACAAATAAGTGTACTGCTCATTATCATCAAGAAGTTTTTTTTTTCCCTGCAAAAAATGAAAACCACTACAGAAATCCACAATGGGCAAAAATACCACAAAAAAAAAAAAATAGTGACCATGGGAAACACATTCCCAACTGCTATATCTCCAATTCTTTCTTCTATCTAAGACCATTGAAAAGAAGTGAGAGTCAAACACAGTGAGAGAACCAGGGGTTCCGAATGCCTGTTCTAGATAACAGCTTCCAGTTATAAGGAGGAAACTACATTCAAAAAGATACTTTGACCCCCCCAAAAAAGTGTATCAGCAATAGCTGTAGAATAACATCACCAATTGATAGACAAGTGTGGGAGAAAATTAACAAGGCCCCACCTCCAGATGGAAAATAACAAGCAATCAGGGGCTGTGGCAAGAAGAAAAACCCGCTCCCTGATAGGTGAAAACACTACTAAATGTATTCAATAATAATTAAATATGTTATTATGGGTTTTGAGAGTAATGAGACATGAGAGTAGTTTCAGGGTATGGGAAGAGTGGAATAACAAAATTAGCTTTAAAACAACATAATGTAATGATCTATATGAATATTAGTAATAATAATTTTACCATAATATGCTTATGAAAAGGAAGGGAGCAAATTCATATAAAAACACTTAGAACACTGTGTCCATCTAATACTCTGATTTCTCTTAAAATAAAATGTACTTTGTTATGGTCAGCTACTTGATTATTAAATACTGAAAGATATAATTAGTGTTGAAGAGAAAACTAGTGAAAAACTAAGTGATATGACTTGCTTAGAAATTATGGATTTAGTCCCAGTTTATATAGTTCTTTCAATTATTATTTGGTTTGTATGATCTACAATTAACAAAGTCTGTAACAGTATTCTCTGTTGAATACATATTTCTTGAATGTGAGTATCCACCTTTGCTACCTAATTTTGAAAGAGTAACAGTAGTTCTCTGTCTTCAGGGGACTTACACATGAAGTAACAGTCACATGGAAAACATGTACTTTAACTGGTGATGTATAACAAGAAAAGCTGGATAGCGTTAAGGCACAGAAGTCGGAGACCCACGACTACTGAAAATGAACTGCCGTAGGAGGGATGCTATTTTAGGTAGACCTCCACTAAGCAGGGGCGTATCAAAGAGACGACCTCAGATCTTTTATCATTCTGTACATTATGGGACTAGTTTATTTATAGAGTAACATCCTTCAGCCAATAGCCATTTAGCTTTGCTGCATAAATATGGAGGAAGGTCTGATATAATGTATATATCACAAAGGTGATAGTTACACCATCGAAAAGTAAGACATGTGTAAAGCATTGAATAAGACAAATGATAAATTGCTTGTTTATTAGCCTATAGATCCAGAACAAAGCATCATTCCCAATATTTTTGTATCTGATCAATATACATTTGTTAAATGAATGAGTGAGAGATATGATTAATGACATTATTGCTAGTATTATTGGGCTTGCAATTACTGCTGTGGCCAAATTTTCTGCTATTACTATATTACTATTGTTATGTTTAATCATCTTTTAAAAATAGAATAATTTAGCTTTCTCTATGATTTTTTCTTTTACCTTTTTTCAAGTATAGGTGCAGAGCTATTATTCTTCCCTGAGACTATATTGTTTGAAAAAGTCTGTTTCCAGACAAAGCTGAGCAATATAAAATCATTCTTCAGAAAAGATGTGTGGAATATTTACCCTGTTTCAAGAAGCTAAAAAATCTTGAACTCTGAAAAGTGAATTATATCAGATAGTTCAACTTGTCTTGAGTAACATGAAGTTAATTATATTTCCAAAAATTATATGTTTAAAAACATATTTTAAAAAAAATGAGGCAATATTTAGGGTAACTTGAAGAGTAATAAAAGTAAATGAGAGTCCCTATATCCTCAACAAGGGAACTTGAGTTATACTGGTAAGACATAACAGTGTGACTTGGTTCCTCATCCCTTTTGACAGGAATGCCGCAACTTTCTTACAAAATTTTACTGCTGATTTTTGTAGTTATTGCTTCTGTGACCATAAGGAAAATATTTGACCTCTGTGTACCTAAATTTCCTTATATTCAGCATGTAAATATTTAAAGGAATTATTTAAGAATTTGAGATGTTATTCTTGAAGACAAATTGGTGGATATCATTTATTTATTATCAAAATTATCATCTAAAGATTCTGGTGTTATGTCCATTTTTCTGAGAATATAGGCTTAGAAATGTAGTATAATTGAGACTGGGGAGATGACTTAGTCAGTAAGATCCTGCTACACAAGCATGGAGGTCTGAGTTTGAATCTTTCCCCATCTTCAAAAGTCAAGCATAGAGACACACAGCCAGATCACCAGTGCTGAATATTGTGGGGGAAATAATAGAATTTCTGTAGTTTTCTGACGTGACAGAATATCCTTATCAATGGGATCTAGGTCCTGTATCCCAAAACATGATTGGGTATATGCAATACCAAATGTTCAACCTGAGAACATACATACAAGTGACATTGAAAGCATGACTGAATTGTTCATTATAAGGAGAATTGTAAGCAAATTTAGGAAGGAGGAATGGGAAGTGGGAATTATATATTTATAATCTCCAAAAATAAAATAAATAATTAAAAGATAATGTAGAAAAAGCACCTAATTCTACATGTGTGTACACATATGTACATATCACACACACATACACACACAATATTTAGTGTAAGTTGTTCACAATTTCAGTTAATTATTAATAAGTAAGTCCTGTTATTTTTGGAACACATATAAATAACAGCACCAGTAAATGTTAAAGTTTGGCCCTTCAAAAATCTTAAAGAATCTTATTAAATAAATAGTCATTAGATTTATGTGGAAAGTTAGAACTCCTTTTTGACAGTCTTGTTTTAAGAGGTACTGTCTTTATATGGCAATGAACTCTCAGACACAGGATCGAAAAATGATTTATGCAAGTGTGGAATTGGTTAAAATCTGGCAGAGTTCATGACCAAAGGGTTTTGGGTTGACACCTAAGAGTGAAAACGTGTCTTTGAATACTAACAAAAAAGACTTTAATTATTATGTGACACATGAACTATTGGTTTGTGCACAACATGATCTGGCACTTATTTCATGGAATTATTACTTGCGGTACCTTTGTCTGATCACAGCGCTGTTTCCTGTAGGCACGAGAAATACTGCTGCCCTCAGTTCAGAAAGAATGAGCAATATAGCAAGAAGAATCTAGCTGAAAGAGTGTCGTGAGGGTCATATGCAGAGAGATTAGCTGATTTACAAACATCCAGGAAGAACTAAGTTTGATGAAAGTTTTGTTCTAAAAATAAAACCCATTTCAGCATAATTTATTTTACCATTGTCAAAAAAGCTTAGAGTACAGGAAATGGAAGTGATTTGACTTTTACTTTAATGTATGTTTCCAACTTGAATTATAACATGTATGAACACATGAGAGAAAATTTCAAGTGCAAAATTCTGAAAGCAAAGATAACGTCAACCTTAAAACTGCAAGTATGTAACTACCCAACTTTAACAACTAACCCTTAATCTTCTTCTTTTTCTCTGTTTATATACCTTCCTCTACTCCATATATAATTAACTTGTTTTTAGGGGTAACATTTTAAAGTATTTAATATCATAGCTGAAATATCAAAAACTGAAAAATTTTATTAAAATCATTTTTTCATACAATATATTCACATCATGGTTTCATTTCTCCTCACACAACTCTTCACAGACCCTCCCGCCTCCCAGCACCCTACATCCATACCCTTTCTTTCTCTCTCAATAGAAACAACATTCCCACACAGAAATCCCATAAAAAGACAAACAGGAAGGTATAATACATGGGCAAAGGACATGTAAGGTTAGAAAAGAACAAACAAACAAACAAACCAACAAGCAAGCATGCCCAGACAAAGACTAAGCATTATGAGACAGCAAACAAACAAATAACAACAATGATGATTCCTCAAGCAAAAAAAATAAATAAATAAATCAAAACTAACAATAATAACAAAACTCTAAAAATATTATTTAGTTATTTTTCTATTGTCCATCTATTGTTGGACATGTGTCTGCTCTTAAGTGTGTTTGTGTTTTTTTCTTTCACTCTTATTTTCTGCTTGTTTGTTTTGTCCTATTATGGTTTGTTCTTATTTTAGTTATTCGTTTTATTTTAACCATCTCCTTTAAAAAATGTTAGATAAAATTATCACTTGGGGATTAAATAGGAAGTATATACTAAATTCTCATTTAGTTCAGAAATAAACTAGACCTTTATCGATGCAGGCAACAGAGAGCTATGAACAGAATGGGATAAGAGGGGTATATATTAGACATAACCACACTGCTACAAATTATCCAGAGAAAGGTGACATTGATGGAATATACTTCATAGATCTATTGCAGTCTGAGTTTGGTTTTAATTATATAGTGACTGTGTATGTGTTTGTGTGTGTTATGTTCAAATAATTATGTATTAAGTACTATACTGATAAGGAAGCAAATTTGAAGGACTAAAAATTCTCTGTCCTCTGGGGACTCATTGGGATCCTATCAGGGTGTACAGACATGATACCAAGTTTTAAGAACAACTTAGAATTAAATCATTTTTCTGAATTAACTGCCAAGGAATTGAACTGTTTAGTAGTTTAAACACAAATAACTACCTAAGCCTAAGTTTATTACTTTACCCCTTATATATAGCACATATGGGATAAGATTTCTGATAACCTATGATTTTATGTCACCCTAGAGCATTTGAAATCCAGTGGTTCCTACTGACCAATCTAAACAGAGATGCTATTAATTTTATACAGAAACAAGCATGATGGAACATATCCGGAGTATCCTAACACTCAGAGGTAGACGCCGGAGTCCAGATGGAAATTCAAGCCACCCTTGTCTGCAATGAGTTTCAGGAGTGTGAGAGAAATGGTGAAACTGTTAAAAAAACAAATCAAAATAAAACCTTCTACAGTAACTCCTTATGAAATCATAGTGCTGGAAAAAAAGGTAATTCATGGATGTAACCAATTAGTGGGACAATTAGAAATGAATATTGAGCTGTACCTCCATTTGAAGGTTTGGGTAAAGGATTTCATCTTTCGTTGCTTGCGCTAAACAATGATGAATTGATGAACACACATTTGGTCCTAAGGATCTTTAGGTTATGCCCTGCATATGAAGAATAAATTGAGCTTAGGGTGACTATCTGTGATGAACATGTACAGACTTTTAAGTGTCATTTTTTCCCTAAGCACTACACAGTAATGCCTCTTGGCTCTTTGCTTATGTTGTAAAATATATTATGAGTAAACTAGAGACAGTGTGTAATATACAGTTGAGTGAGACTCAGCTATATGTGGGCATTGTACTACTTTTAATAAGCAAAGTGAAATATGCATATTTTAGTATCTGCAGGGCATCTGGAAGTAATCCCTTAGCCATATGCAGGGAGAATATGATAAATAACACATTTTTGAAAGTGTAAATGTGGTGGATCACAGCTGTAATGCCTGCACTCGGAAAGCTGTTATAAATCCAGTTGGTTTATTATTTTGTTTAATACTATATTTATAAATAATACCATTAAAGTTTACAGACTAGTGACTAGTTTATAATATTACAAAGTAAATTACAATTAAGAAAATGTCAAATATTATGTGAAAATCTATTTAGTTGGTAAAATGAATAAGCTTGTAAACTGAGCTCTCATTTTGTTTAAACATTTAGAAAATCTTACATGAGCATCTATTTAAAATATCTGCAAATTCAGTAAAATTTAAAATGGGGCTCTACAGAACAGTTTTAGAGGCTGATTTAAAAACAGGACCACTAGACTTGGAGTTAGGAGATGTTAATTAGAGGTGCATGTGACCAAGTAATGAATTATATGACTCATACTAAATTGATCAAATCACTGTAAATAATTACTTTAGTTTCAACTTGAAATTAGCAATGAATCTGAAGACAGCATTTTGACTATGTAGTTATTTGATCAACTGCAACAACTTGATTTAATTAAATAGGAAAAACAACCAAGTTTCCAACATTCTGAATCAGAAAGATTGGCTAATAATTTAAATCTTATGTTTACTGGTATTTAAAGTTGATACATGGACAGTCATTTCATATAAAAATTTATAATTTTTAATCGTGATTTTGCCTTTGAACTCCAACTTTGCACTCTCAAGGAAAAGCAGTTCACAACTATGGAGGCCATGGCCAGAATGTATAAGCTTTCCCATGTAATTCATTTATTGGGATGAAAATTAAGTTTTCATAATTTATATTCAGTAAAAGATTGAAAACGGAAACTATAATAATAGTTGCAAACTAAATATGACACAAGAACTGTGTCACAATTTTGTTTTAAAAATGTATTTGAGACCTCACTTCATCAGTATAATTTTGAAATACATTTGAATACAAGTACCACAGAAATGTAAGAGCAAAAGCATTCTTTCTAAAGTTACTCATGTAGTGTGGGAGTATTTCAAATATTGATGAAATGGAAGCAGGTAATATTCAGTGAATCCTGTACTTTTAATTTAATTTGCAAATAGAAGTTTGAAGTATTTTTCCTCATTATTTGGTTCATCCCAAATTATTGAGAATTTTACTACTAATTTCTAAAAGAATTTTTAGGACAGCTGTGAGTTGTTTTTCAGAGATTTATTTTTTATGTGACTGTGTTTGTGTCTGTGTGGGGGAGGGGTATGTGCACACAGCACAAGTGCTCATGGAGGCCTGAAGAGGGCACAGGATTTCCCACAGATGAAGTATGAGAGGTGGTGATCTCTTTGACACAGGTACTGAGACCAAGTGCCACCCTCTACGTCATCACTACGCCCGCCTAAACTCTGAGCCCTATCTCTCTAGGCCTGTGACTTACAGTGAAAGAAACATTTCATCCTCCAAACTGATTTTGAGAATGTACATGGGAAAAAACAATCATTAAATTGCTTCAGTGCATGCTTTTAGTATCTCATAGGACGTTTTTCAGTTTATAAAAGACATACACTCTAAAATCTGAAATATTTTGAGCAATGAATAGCATGTACCAGATTTTTTTTTTTTTTTTTTTTTTTGGCTACCAACAAACTCCAAAATCATGATACAGAGACTTAATACCAGTTTTAAATGCTGGGCCAAGCTTAGGCTCCTTTAACTTAAATTAGCCAGCTTCTTTTTATATACCTTTTGCTTTGGGGTTTTTTACTTTTCTTTCTGGATGTCCTTTTCTTTTAATCTTTCCTTTTTGTTGTTTTTCTTTCCTTATTTTATTTCTATATTTTTTTTCATTTTAATTGCCAACCCAAGTACCTCCTCTCTCCCCTTCTCCAACCTCTCACCCTACTTCCCACCTTCCAACCTCCCATCTACCCTTCAGAGGGTTTAAGGCCTCCCATGGGGAGTCAACTAAGTCTGGCATACCAAACTGAGGCAGGATTAAGCCCCTAACACCTACATTAGGACCACCAAGGTGTCCCACTATATGGAATTGGCTCAAAAAACCCAATTTATGCACACAGGATAAGTACTGGTCCCACTGCCAGGGTCTCCCCAACAGATCAAGTCATGTAAATGTCATCCATATTCAGAAGACCTAGTTTAGTCCCATGCAGGTTCCCCAGATGTCAATCCAGAGTCCAGGAGCACCCATTAGCTCTAGTCAGCTGTCTCTGTTTTGTTCCCTATCATGATCTTGACCTCCATTGTTCATATTATCCCTCCCCCCTGCAAGCAGAGTTTTCTCCTTCATTTCCCGGCTGCTCAGACCCAAATAATAACAAAGAAACTGTAGTAACTAGAACACTGGTTAATAACTTAGGCACGATTTTAGCTAACTCTTACTTCTAAAATTAACCCATAATTCTTGTTGAGTTAGCCACATGGCTTGGTACCATTTTTAATAGTGAGGTATTCTCATCTTGGTTCCTCTGTATCTGGGTGACATCTGCAGACTGAGCTTTTCCTTGTCCCAGAATTCTCCTATTCTGGTTGCCCTGCCTATACTTCCTGACTAGTTAATGGCCAATCAGTGTTTTATTAAACCAATACAAGTGACAAATCCTTACAGGATACAAGAAAATTGTCCCACAGTACCTCCCTCTCCTCAACTGAACTCCAGAAGCCCAGCCCAGAGGTTGGCTGTGGATTATTTCATCTACTTCCCTCAGTTACTGGATTTAAGTTCTATGATGACAATTAGGGTAATCATCAATCTGATTATAGGTAAAGGCCAGTTTAGACACCTTCTCCACTATTGCTAGATGTTTTACCTGGGGTCATCCATGTTAAATTCCTTAACACAGTTTCCCCCTAAGCCAACAATGGCTCTCTCTGTTATCTTTTTCACTGCTCTTCCTCTACATCTCTCCCTCAACTCAGCTATATGGATTCTTAATGTCCCCTCCCCCATCCCTCCCCAATTTACCCAGGAGAGCTTGATTATTTCCCCTTTCTGACTCCTTCCAGGTGTGTCTCTCTTAGAATCTAGCTTCTCTGGGGATTTGGCTTGTAGGCTGGTTGTCCTTTGCTTTACATCTAATGTCCACTTATGAGTGAGTACACACCATGTTTGTATTTCTAGGTCTGGATTACCTCATTCAGGATGATTGTTTTCTAGTTCCATCCATTTGTCTGAAAATTTCAAAATGTCATTGTATTTTACCACTGAGTAATACTCCATTGTGTAAATGTAACACAATTTCTTTATCTGTTCTTCGATTGAGTGGCCTCCACATTGTTTCTAGGTTTGGGTTTTTTTTTTTTTTTTTTGGTTTTTTTTTTTTTTTTTTTTTTTTTTTTTTTTTTTTTTTTTTTTTTTTTTTTTTTTTTTTTTTTTTTTTTTTTTTTTTTTTTTTTTTTTTTTTTTTTTTTTTTTTTTTTTTTTTTTTTTTTTTTTTTTTTTTTTTTTTTTTT
>PVIU01016717.1:0-16274 GCA_004026605.1 Ondatra zibethicus | reverse complement strand
TTAAAATCATACTATGTGAGAAAAATGTATATTCATAAAAAAAGAACATGTTCTTTATTCTTAGGACATAGAGACATTGATATTTCTATTTTTGGCTTTTTTAAAATAAAAAATCATGTGTTCATAGTTGTAAGGATTTGTGTCAACCTCTTTGATTCAATTCAATTTATTCATGTGTCTGTTTTTATGCCAATACCAAACTGTTTTTATTACTATAGTTTTATAGTAGAGATTGAATGCAGAGATGGTGATACCTCCAGAAGTTCCTTTATTGTACAGGATAGTTTTAGTTATCCTGAGTTTTTTGTTGTTATTGTTGTTGTTGTTTTTCCACATGAAGTTGAGTACTGTTCTTTTGAGGTCTGTGAAGAATTGTGTTGGGAACTTGATGGGGAATGCATTGAATCTGTAGATTGCTTCAGTTAAGTATGCCATTTTTACGATGTTAATCCTACCAATCTGTGATCATGGGAGATCTTTCCATTTTCTGCTCTCTTTCTCAATTTCTTTCTTCAAATACTTAAATTTCTTGTCATATAGTTCTTCATTTTTTTTTGGGGTAGAGTTAGCCAAACATATATTATCTGTGGCTATTGTAAAGTGTGTTGTTTCTCTGATTTCTTTCTCAGCCCACTTATCATTTGTATATAGGAGTGATACATTATCATGTCATCTGCATATAGCAAAAGTTTGATTTCTTCCCTTCCACTTTGTATCTCCTTTTGTTGCCTGATTGTTCTAGCTAGGAAATTGAGTACTATATTGAATAGAGAGAGTGCACATTGTTGACCTCCTTGCCTTGAGTTCCTGTCTACTTCTGCATTATATTCCTCTTTCTACCCAGCCATATCCCTTCCCATCTCTACCTCCTTAGTACTGGGATTAAAGGCCTGTGACTCCCACATACCTGTATTAAAGGTGTGGGCCAACACCACCTGGTTCTGTTTCTCTTTGAGACTAGATCAATTTTGTGTAGCCCATGGTGGCCTTGAACTCACAGAGCTCCACCTGCCTCTGCCTCTTGAGTGCTAAGATTAAAGGTATTTGCCACCACTGCCTGGCTTCTATGGCTAACCAGTGGCCCACACCCTATTTTTTCATTTCTGATTTCCTACCATCAGTATCTTTGTATTCCTTTCTACAACCCTCCCTCACGGTCCTTTTATGCTTTTTGAGTTTCTGTATTTATTCTTGCTGTGTATTCACATGTGAGGATTTGGAGCTAGGAATCCCAGCTGAGAGGGAACACTTGGTATTTGTTTAGGAACCCCAGCTAAGAGAGAACACTTGGCATTTGTCTATCTTAAATGATATATAATCTATATACCTTTCCAACCATGACTGATAGTTTAATTTATTACATTTTAATGTTTCTTTGGATAAAAAAATACCATAGGAACAGAAAAATTTAAAGTATTCTTTATGCATTTGTATTTTAATTACTATGACACTATCTTAATTTGATAATTATTTATTTAACAATCAATCACTTTTTCATTTAGCTTCATTTTAGTAAGTATCTTTTATTTCTCTCAGAAGAAATTAATTGCCATTCCATTGCTGACCTTACATTTGAATGGGACTAAAATAAATATTTTTCTGATATATAAATGTATATAATTTAATGTGGTATCCATAAAATTGTATATCAGCCAATAAGAAAAATTCTTATTACTTATTTTAAATTAAGTGATTTAATTTTTGTGTATAGCTTATATATTTTTTACCATTCTACTGGGGGCAATCAATTAGTAGTTGTCTCCTCACTGTAACCATGTAATATCTTTTATTCCAAGACAAGTAACTTGAAAGAATGACCTCTATTGTATGAAATGGCACTCTCACTGCAAGACATGTCCTTATTAACTTTTATAGTTGTGAAACTGTACCTTTTATCAGTATGTTCATCTTAACTCCGTGTAACTGTAGAAGCCTCTGCTATTAGTAAATTTAAGTTTTAATTTTACACTTAAGATAGTAGTGTATAAGTGTATAAGATAGGAAACAGCATAAGACATCACAATCTTTGGTTATGCAAAGGCTGGTTATTTTATGTGTATGAGTGTTTTCACACATCAGTATTTGTGTGTAATGTGAGAAAAGTACCCATAGGGAACTGAACATGGCATCATCTGTAACTGAAGTTACAGACAATTTTGTACTGCCAGACGGGTGCTGGGTACCAAACCAAAGTTCCTCCACAAGAGTTGGTAAACAATCATCTCTCTACCTGATTGGGTCAACAATTTAAAAGGATTGTTTCCTCTTTTTGTCCTTTCTTGAAAATATGAACTGTACTATCATGTGTTGTATTGTGCTATAAGATGTGTTGGTTACTATCTCTTGAAAACTAAGAAAACCATTGATCGAAGTTGGTCAAATATGGATCTTACACTTCATTAAACAGAAGGTAACAGGTAATTAAAATCATATATTAACTTATGGCATGATGAGAGCTTACCTATTTTCTGGACTAAAGATATCTAATTTAGTGCTCACTCTTGTCTTTTGAAAGTTTATTATAGTCAATAACATAAACTCTACCTCTATCATCTCCTCAAAGAAAATATGCTTTTTCTAGATTTTATTGCTTCAAGCATATTTTGAAAAGTTTCAATAGTATTCAATTCACTTTTTGACTTCTAACAATTACATATTATTTGAAAACAAAGAAAACACACAGATTCCACACAGAAAAATTCTGACTGAAGGCATAAGCAACACCTCCCACAATCAAATCTCAACATCCAGCATTCTTCAAAAAACTGCATTGGAGTCTGTATGGGTTAAATAAAGGTTAAAAACAATGAATCCTCACATTAGTTCAACTGAATTTCATCACCAAGTAAAATATCCACTATCTTACCAAAGTCCTTTGTTTTGTTTTGTTTGAATTTGGGAATGTTTCTGTTAATAGGAACAAACTTATCTGTAAAAGTAGCTTGCATATCACCAGGGTGTTTGACACCAGGGAAATCTAAACACTGCTTAGAGTTCTATCTGTAGTTGTATTTACGTTACTTTACCTGTGTCCTCGACATAGTCCCAGGATTCTGCTTGCTTTCCATTAAAATTAAAATTTATTTTTAAAACCAGAAACATTTAAGTTGCCCCTGCATCTCTAGTGATTCTAACACAGAAAATCAAAGCTCATTATTATAGTACAGAGTGAAAAGAAGCCTTGAAAGTTCAAGGAAGCGTGACATCTTTCTATTGATTTCAACACTACTGAGAGTAAATGGGATATATAAAAATCAGGAATTAAAACTTAGCTTGAAATTATCTCTCTAAGGGCCTAGGTCTTTGGTGAAACAGTAGATAATTACAAATCATACTTTCATAAAATTCCAACATATGTCTATTAATGTACAATATGTATTTTGAGTGTTCTAAAAGAAAATATAATTGTAATGTATATACTAGAATATTGTATATATATTATTAATTAAAAATATGTGGAATATTTTCCATGGAAAATTATAAAAAAAAATCACATAATTGCCAAAACAGAAGAGTCTGCATACTTGAAAAACAAAAACCTAAACCTATCTTGGGAAAACAAAATATGCATCTTTCAAAAGAATTGAATGAATTCTATTAGTGAGTGAATTCCAGTAGAACTTTCAATGATAAAGTAAATATAGCAGTCATTAGCCACATGCAGCAACTGGACATTAAAAATGTTCCTTCTATGTTTGTAAATTATTAATGTTAACCAATGTAAATTTAAGTGGGAGTATTTGCAAATGGTTAAAGACTGCTGCATTTGGCAGCTTTGTTATAGAAATTAAAATGCATCAAAAATTTGACCTTTTTCTTACAATCTTAAGATTATAACGATCATGGAGAATATCTATTTAGAAATTCATACAAAATGAGTAATTATAATTGATATTTTAGTATATTTAGACTTAAAATATTGTTATGTTCTGTAAATATTGTATTGATATATGATATACTGGCTAACAAATTTAAAGAATAATATGTGTCTGTGCAATTATACCTATTTATTATAAATATATTTATAATAACGTTTAAGTTAGCTATGTACTCCTCAAATTTAAGAGAACATATGAATAAACTAGATGATTGGATGCACTGGAGTAATAATCAAACACCTATCCATACCTGTAAAATCCTCTAAGCATTAATGTTGATGGTGATTCATGGGTCAAAATTTGTATCTTTAATATGTAGTGTTGATACAGTGCGTTTGTAGTCAGAATCAGCTATGAACTTCTCAGAATTGTAGGTAATTAAAATTTATGCTAGGCATATTAAACCAGACATTCAAATTGATGCATACTGTCTGTTCAGAAGTCTTCTAGAAAACCCTATGCATGCTAAATTTTGAGAAGTGACTTGACTTACTGGTTTAGAATGAATTAGGATGCTCCAAAGTGTGACTGGTCATTTATTGATATAATAAGGACAAATAAGTTCATGTTTTGTAATTAATTCTGGTAAAAACAATTCATAGCCTTTCATTGATCTAATAAGCTACAGTTTACATCAGCCATTTAAAAAATAAGATATTGTTTGATTAACATTTCAAATCACTTTTCAATTTGATCAAATGGAAGAATATGAAATTTATACTATAAATATGAACTAATTTTGATGTTTGTTGCTTTCTGTTGAGCTGATAGAACAATATTGGTTTAGAAGATATTTTCTAGAAAAATTTGTTGAAATAGACATGCATACATAGAGAAAGGGAAAAATTATTTTTCCATATAAATGTATCTTTTCTTCATGTAAAAAGATTTACATGTAGTTATATAATCATAACATAAACACATACATATCTACAAGTTTCTTATTTATTTTATCTATATTGCCTCTAATATCTATTACTCAAATTTTAAAGATCCAAGAACATAAGTTCATATCTACTCTCAAAGCATTTACATATCTGGAACCCACTGAATAGTTTCATCTGAAAAATCAGATCCATGGTGAAACCCTAGGTCTGAACTTTAGTGTTTCTGAAGAAATTAATATATTAATAATTCCATCGTGTTGTACATAATTATTATTTTAAGTTTTAAGTTCATTTATTCTACTCTAGGTAATAAAACAGCACCATGCTTTTGGCTCAGTTTCTAGTACTTCATAGCTTTATGTTGATACAGTTTAAGTAAATCCTTTCTTGAGACTGTTTGCATTCTAGTAACATGGAGTTCTTTAATTAAAATGTAAATAGGAGAAAATAGTGTAAAATTGTTCAGGATAAACCCAAGGAATTTCTTCAATATTTCACTCTTAGTCTCTGCCTTTTGTCATTCTTCAACATGCTTCCCATAGGGAAACTGGGACCCTGGAGCTTATTTAGGCCAAGATGTTGTTTGCTGATCTTGCACACAGATTTCTTCAACAAAAGAATAAGCAAGCACACAGACAAAATTATCTATTTTCCAAGCTTCTTGTTTGACATTTTATATGTCTGTACTTCAGCTGGAATTAATAGCATGATATATTAATGAAATTAATTTTGATACATTTTAAATGAACTGTGATAATCACTTTGATGTGTCAACTTGGCTAGGATATTGTTCTTAGTTATTCAGTCACTCATTAAGAGTTGATATAGAGATATTTTATACATGTGATTAATATCTACTGCTGCATCTATGTAAAGACTACTTGTGAAAAACAAGTTCTACCTGAAGGAGACCCCCTGCACAGCAGGGACTTCCTCCTGAATCCCACATTAGGCACAAACCATGCCCAAACACCAATTATCACCGAAAGATTCTTTATAAAGCAAGAAAGAAAAGTTAAAGTGGCTGCTTTCTGACTCAAGCAGAAAAAACAGCAGCAAATCACCTTGAAGTTGTAATTTTTCAAAGAAAAGTAAGGAGAAGTCTCTGTTAGAGTGGGCTAGACTGCAGTGGTCAAAGGACATAGGAGATGAGGCATGAGGGGAAGGTAACAAGGGAAAGATAAAAGGGGTAGTTGTCTCAGAAGAACAAAGGGATGCCTTTGGATAGAAGGGAGAAACAGTAATACATTGGCTAATGGCAGATTATAAAGGTGAAGGGAGAAGCTCCGTGTGAGAATGAAGTATTTAATTTGAATTGAGCATGCTAATTAGGTGAACCAAGGGGCCTTTTGGTTGCTGGACATTGGTAGTGAGCCTTAGTAGGAGGAAGTGACCAGGTAACCGCCTAGATCTTGCAGACTAGTTTTAGGAAGGCAAGGCCTCCCAGAGCCGCATGTTCCAGTGAACTAATGTCCCACCATTATCCACTGATTGTAATACCAACTGCTTCAAAGGTAGCAGCTTATCCTGCCTAAACTTCAGGAAGCAGCTGCGCAAATGGATGATGAGAGAGAACAGAGAGTTTTTCACAGAATATCAGAAAAGGCTTTTATTATCTTAGGTTAATGTTCTCAGAAATACGAACATTAAAATAACTTCAGGTGACCTTTCAAAGTGACTTGACAATGAAGTAGAAAATGGTTTCTATTATCTGAGAGAATAAATAGGTTATTGTACACAAAATGTTGATAGAAACATTAGCATGATACACAAGTTTAATACATGCTCAGTGGATTTGAGGAACATGATATTTGAAACTGGAGGAAGGTGAACAATGTTGAATGAGGCCAGATGGAGTACTGTGAGGACAGGATTTAAAATTGATTAACCTGGATATTTAGCTAAGATTTCTAAGCAAAGAATTTTCCATTGTTTACATTTCCCCTTGATGCTTCCAACCAAATAACATCAGTCAGCAAACTAAGAAACAACGAAGTTATAGTATAGGAAATAACATACATAAATTCTTTACTCCACACAATTCCCCAAGTCCTGGCATTTCCTGACTGATGAAAGAGGGAAGAGTTTTGTTTAATTTTTTAATAAAGAGGTTAATATCGTTTCATAGATGGCTTCTGGTTGGGGGTGTGTAGCAGCCCATTGCTTCAGCGACTGAGTCTTAATTATGTTCTGGGGACTTCCACTTGCTTTAACTCTGGTTAGGGTAGAGAGAGACAAAGTAAGATAATCACTATGGTTTTGTTTGTTTGTTTTGTACCTTTGACACACCACCTATCTCTCAGCAAACAAATGAAGGAGGAATGATTTATTTTTATCATGGGTTTATTAGTTCACATCCATGGTTACTTTGCTCCATTGCAATCAGGTAGCACTAACTCAATATTACGAGAGAGTAAAGGGGAAGAGAAAGCAATAATGATACTATGGCAGCCTAGGAGACAATCAGGCAGGAGTGGGCCAGAGATAAGTGATACCCTTCTAAAATACACCAACAGTGACTGTTTCTACTAAGCTCCTATCTCTGACAATTTTTAACCACTTCCAAATAATTTAATAAAATCACAAAATAACAACATGTTATACAGCCTATGTAATATAAGAAAAAAAAAAACACAATTGCTTCCCAAAGCTTCACCTCTGAGAGCTGTGTCACACGTGTTAAACATAAAAACATCAATACACACTACAAACCTCCAATCCACAGAATTTATGGAGGTGCTGAAGTGGTCAACACAGATGTGTTGGCTAGTTTGATACCAACTTGACACAGGGCACACATCGTCTGAAAGGAGGGAATCCCAGATGGGAAAAGGCCTCTATTAAAATGGGCACTAGGAAATCCTGTAGATCATTTTCTTAATTAATGTTTGATGGGGGAGTGGAGTCATCACTGGTCTGGTGGTCCTGAGCAAGTCATGGAGAACAAGACAGTAGTAAGCTGCACCATTCCATATCCTCAGGATCTCCTGTCAGTAGGTTCTCATCTGGCTTGTTTCTCTTCCGATTTCCTTTGGAAATAGACTAGGATCTGGAAGCATAAACCAAACAAACCCTTTCTTTTAATCATGGTGTTTCATTATAGCAACAGTAAACCAAACAAACTAAGACAACAACCGTGCCCTGGAAGAGCAGGACATCCCCATTTCACAAGACATAGCAGCCTAGTTTGCCTTATGCATCTATCCATTCATCTGGCTTTTATTTGTGTATTTTGTAGCACACTCTAACAATAAGCACAAAATAATCCTCAGTTCTGTGCCTCATTCTAACGAATGCAGAACTTCCAGTCATTTGTGGTAATCATTTATCTTGTATCTAGGATAGAACTGTGAGTGCTGCCTGAACTGAGGGAAGTCTTGTGGTTATGAATACTTAAATGTGTTGAGTCTTATGAAAACCCTGCATTAGTGTCAAGAGTGAAATGAATTTCATGACACCATTGTAGTATATGTGAACCAAAAGACTATTAAGTGAAAACAAGCAAAAATGTAAAAAGACAATTAGTGTTTCTGAACCACAGGGATAGGAGAGAGGCTGATAGAAGTACTCACCTACAAACACATTACAAACTCTAAGAGAGAAGGAATTACTCCAAGAACAGAGTCCTTGTCCTAAAACATGTATGTGTAGGTACAGAAAAAAAAGGGTAGGACTTGTGTCTTAATTAGGATTAATATTGCTATGATGAATCAGCATGACCAAAGAAGCTTGGGAAGGAAAGAATTTATTTTGCTTACAATTTCAAATTACAGTTCATTATCATGAGAAGTCAGACCAGGAACTCCAACAGGGCTGAGCCTAGAAGCAGAACCTGATGCCAAGGTCATAGAGAAGTGTTGGTTACTGTTTTCCTCCTCATGACTTGCTCAATCTGGTTTCTTACAGAACCCAGGACCACCAGCCCAGGAATGGCACCATCCATTATGGCCTATAAAAGTTGAGCAATTAGAATGAGAAATATATAACAAAAGACAGAGAGAAAAGCACAACTTATAACTATCAACAGGGAGACTAAAGTGATGTGGTCACATGGCGATACATAGAGTCCAGCTAGCAAAAACAACAACTGGATTCCATGCCCAGTGGCTTTAAAATAAGTTTAACAGTGGCCACATTTTAATTTCAAACTTTTTGTGTCTGTAACTATGCTAGAAAGTATTTATGCTGTTTTATGAAATCCCATTTGTAATCATCTGTTTCAGTGACCACAAAAACCTAATGCATTAATTAAATCTAATTTACCTCCAGAGAGAGCTGGCATTTATCAATGCAGGCAAAGAAATGGAAAATTCAAACAAAGCCCTTTCACTGTCTTTATCTGTAATGCAATTGTAGTTTATTAGGTGCCAATTTATAGTAAAAGTTGATGTGAAAGCATAGAGGATTTTGTGCATACTTGTATATGTTTCTTTCTAATTTGAGAGCAATAATAGGAATACTGACTTTGTACTTGGATTTGAACCAATGTTATCATAATAACTCTCTAAAATTAACGCATCAGTCTAGCAAAGGTAATGATCTTGAAAATACCAAGAATAATCTTTCCTATTTGAGTTACAATTACAATTTCCATATCAGATATTATAGCAGAAATATCAAGCCAACATTAATATTATTAGTATAATCACTTAGTAACAAGTTCTCGATGGCTCTAATAACTGATATTGAGATGATGCAGCACATACAGCACTGCTTGATGTCTAAATAAAGCATGATAGGAGATGGAATTTTTAATGCAAAGACTTTGGTTCTCAACTAGCTTTAAGGTAGAAAAGGATAGACTGAAATAATAAGTTATATTGCTATTTCAAATATCAAGGCCTTTTCAAAACACACAAACACACACAATAATATTTATCTCTCTCAGATATGCTAGTACTCAAATGACTATGGTTGCCCTCCCAGAAATTTCTCTGCATGCTAGATCATTGTCTCTGTCATGTTTAGACTATGACACACTGTTTTCAGCAGTTTAAGTAGCCATGGTTTAGGTTGTGATAATTTCTAAACAAATGATCACAAATGGGATTTCATAAAACAACTTAAATACCTTCTAGTGTAGTTACAGATATTAAATATTTGAAATTAAAATGTGTTCACTAATAAACTCACTTTGGATGCCTGGGGCAGGGAATTCATTTCCTGTTTATCCTGCCTGGGCTCCCTGCAGAGACATGTGACCACATCACTTCAGTCCCCATGTCTAAACTCATTCAAGAGTTTTGAACAAGTCATTCACAAAGCCTTAGGTTTCATGTGATGTAAGTAGGGGTTCTGAGGCAGACGAACAATGAAAAGGAATTGAACTTCGTATGAGATGCATTGAGCTAAGGGGTGATGGAAACATCTTCAGCAATTTCATTATTAGCATCTCTCAGCCCTCAGAGCAGTGAGCAGTAAGATACAAGCACATTTGACGGACTCTTTAGTGTATTTCTAGGTTTTGACATCAGCTTGAGTTTGAGAAGCCTTGAAAAATCATTAAGTCCAATATTGAGACATAGGACAGAATCACCTAAAAGTAAAGAATTCCAGGGGGCAAAAATTAGACAACAATAGCATTTCTTCTCAGTTTTTGTCATAAGAAGAATACACAATGACGTTAGGCTTGTGAATTTATAAAAAAAATGTTGATGAAATTCATGTATAATATTTTAGGTACAAAATATTGCCTGAAATAAGAAAATATTGTAATATTTTTAATATTTTGTCATTTATCTAGGGAAAGAAATCTTCCCAGGATTAGCAGCATTGACTTCTTTGTTAATGCTGTCATCTGAGTGGTTGGCTCTGTCAGAGGCTTTGCCTATTGTTATAAAGGAAAACCTTGACATTGCAATGTTATGCTGCTTTATTCACAGTTTGTTCCTGTCAAAATACTTGAAATAGAAACTAAACTCTCTGGATAATGCTGCAATATGATTGACCTAATTAAAGAACAATCAGTTCTGTTGAGAATAATTTTTAAAAAATATGAAAATCTAGCCTGAGAACATAAAACTTTTAATACATAAAGCATTCAGAGTGAATGATATATGAGAGATCTTCGCAAAAATATATTCAGCTAAAAAGTAAATATTCTTTGTTTACTTAACACTTATTAATCCAAATTTTATTTAATATTTTATTTAATAAATGAGCTCCTAAACTTCCTAATTAGCAGGTGCTATTTTAAATTCATTAAACAACTCTCTGCCAGGCCTTGGAGTTTCAAGTATCTTATACTTAAAAGTAAATAGAATATTTGAAAATGTCATATTAGAAAGGAAATATTTAAATGTTTATACTTTTGTTTGAAGATGAAGGAAAAATTCAGCAAATCTCTTTTGAATTCTAAACACAAAAGTTTGCAATAACTATTTGGCAGAAGTAAACTTCTTCATGAAATTTCCCTCAAAGCTGCTGCTAATAAAAAGAGCCTCAGACTGCTACTAAAGGTCTGTTCTATCAATGGCCCATTTGAGCAGATATAGAAAAGTGATGTAAGCTGGACAGTCTGTGAATAAAGAATTCTACCTCCCAGTATTCAAGAGACTAGAAAAGAGATTGGAGAATGGGGATCCATTATGTAGTACGATATCATTCCTTGTGAACAATACCTTCTGACTGTGTCATCACATATTATGGGTGAGGCAGGACATCCCTCTATTGAAGTATTCATCCTCAAGACTTAGTCATTTCCCAAAAGATCCCTTTTCCCCAGCCCATCACATCAATGACTAGTCATTGCCATAGAAATTCAGGAAGGATGTAATTACTGAGACTGTAAGAATCAAATGGTAGGACAAATATGACTTAAAAGGCAAAGAAAAACATAGCTAGTAGACAAATATGTTAACAAATTTTCTCTGAAGGTAATGATAATATCTGTGATCAAAAATTGAGAGACTTTGGGTCTGGAAGGATGGCTTTCTGACTGGGAGGATGGCTGCCTTTGCACAAGACCCAGCTTTGATTATCATCAACCCTAGCTACTCCCAACAGAAGCACCATTAATAAAAACTCAGATGCAGAAATTGGGGCTCAACCTGAAGGTCAGCAAAACAAAGCAGTCAATCACTGGCTCTTATCTCTACCTAAGTCGGAAGTGGAGATCCTGCCTCCAGGAATCTCAGAATGAGACTGAGCCTGAGAGCTGTCTCCTCCTGTTTTATATTCCTCCTTAGTTCTGGGATTAAAGGCCTGCACCACTACCACCTGGTTTCTATGACAAACTAGTGTGACTACTGGGATTAAAGATATTTTCAATTGCTGCCTGGTCTGTAAGGCTGCTCAGTGTGACTGTTTTACTCCTCTGATCCTCTGGCTAGTTTATTTATTAAACTACAAATAAAATGCCACTACACACAACTTCCTGTAATTTTAGTTTCAAGGATTCTTTCTTCTAGCCCTTACAGATTCCTTCATGCATATATTTTACATATAATTGCATAGGCTCACACACATACACATTTGTTTGCCTTTCAGAGGACCCAGGTTTAAATTCTAGCACCCACATGGCAGCTCACAACCAGGCTCAGGGGTTTATGTTCTTCTTCTGACCTGTGCAGGCACCCTACAAACAGGCATATACACACAAAGACAAAATACATGCCTAACATTCACAAAATAAATAAATAAATAAATGTGTAAATATAAAAAAATCCCATAAAAAGCAACTCTTCCAAAAATACCATGAAGGAAATTATTTGAAGATAGTAAATAATTAGGGTGTATTTTATTTTATTTTATCTTATGCCTTGTTTCCTTCCTATAGTTCAATTTTTTAAAATTTTTCTTGGAAGCAGATTATTCTCTCATATAATACATCCTGATCCAAAATGCAAGATATGTTGTTTTAAATATATTAAAAATGATTTTTATTGCTAAAAATTTTGGATAAGGCTTTTAATGAAAATAAATCTTATATAAGTAACTAATAAATTAAAATAGATAACTGAAATCAAAAAGAATCTTTGACATATAAAAATTTTATGTTCTTTAAATTTCTACTGAGTAGTCTTTGCAGAAAGCATACATTTCAAAGTCAGGTCAACAAGCCTCTGAGCTCAAACACAACTAAAAGTCTCCCCACTGAGTATTAGCTCTCATCAAGTGGCACTATGCAATCTTCCAAAGAGGGAAAAAACTAACAATTCTATCCAGGTAAGATGTGTATGAGCAACAACAATGATTAGCTCAGCACAATAACCCAGAGGGTGAGTAGTGGCTCACATATCATGGTGGGAACCAACATCTCTCTAATTGAACTTAAGATCTGTTCAACAAGGGACAGTTGTACCTGGTTCTGGAAACCTAGACAGCTACCTAGTTCTATTGAAGTCAGAGATATTGGAAGAGAACCCACAACATCACATTATGAAAACAACCTAATTTAAAATTGCATTCTACGTATTAGTCCTTGTACCCACAGATAATTGTAACAATTACCCCATGACTTACTCTCCTTTTAATTTGAAATAACATAATGACAAAGGCAATTTTTATTAAAAAATCATTTAATTTGAAGCTTGTTTGCAATTTCAGAATGTTAGTCCATAATTATAATGGTGGAAAGCAGACATGGCACTGGAGTGGTAGCTGAGATCTGTACATAATAATCCTTAGACAGCAGGTAGAGAAAGAGACACTGAAATATCAAAATCCCCTCCCAGTGATATACTTCCTCCAGTAAGGCCATGCTTCCTAATCCTTCCGTAATCAGTCTACCAGTTGGAGCCTAAACATCCTAATCCATGAGTTTATGAGGGAATTATCATTTAAACCATCACTTTCGGCTCCATGGTCTCCATAGGCCCGTACCCATGTCATAATGTAAAACATTGCCAGTCCAAATTGAAGCGTCCCCACAGTCTTTCATTCTTAAGAATATTTGAATTCCAAAGTATCTTCTGAGACTCAAGGCAATCCCTTAGCTGCAACCCCTGTAAAATAAAAGTAAAAAAGCAGATTATGTATTTCTAACATAATATAGCACAAGATATATAAAACTATTCCAAAAGGGAGAACTGGATCATAATGAGGAAATACAGTATCACATGAAGACCAAAACCTTGCAAGACAGACTCCAAATTCTTTAGCTCCATGTCGTATGTCAATGTACTCTTCAGATCTCCGAGTTCTTCACCTTCATAGTGTCACACAATGGCCTTTGGAGCCTAAATACAGATGCCCTGCCAAATGTTTGACCCCAGCAGTTTTTCTTAACCACAGAGGAAGATTTTGTAAATGTTCCTATATGCTTTTGACTCTAAATTCAAGGATATGGATTAAGCTACCAAGTTCTTCTGCTTGATGGGTCTGGAACCTGGGTCTGTTCTTGTCTTGCATTTAGAGAAGCTTTCCCTTGTTGATGGTTTTCTTTCAGCCTTAAGCTTTCTTTTAATTTCTTTTTATAACTTAGATGTTTACCTGGATAGGGTCTTGACCAGAGGGTAGAACTCCCTTTATTCCATAATAACCAGATCTTTCTTTTTTTTTTTAAAGATTTTTTTTATTATGTATTTAGTGCATGTATCCCTGCAGGCCAGAAGAGGGCACCAAATCTTATTACAGATGGCTGTGAGCCACCATGTGGTTGCTGGGAATTGAACTCAGGACCTTTGGAAGAGCAGGCAAAGCTCTTAACCACTGAGCCATCTCTCCAGCCCCAACCAGATCTTTCTTTACAGTTTTTAATCTTATTGAGCACAGGACTTGCACCACATTACTTTGCCTTTTGGTCCTTTCCTCCTCAAACTGTACAGTTTGTATTTGTTCAACTTGCTGCTTTTCATTGTAGGTCTGCATAAGAATGATCAATAATAGCCATGTGACGAAGTCATTATTGTATTGAATTCAGTACAGTCATGACTGTATTGAAATATCCTCTTTCAGTGCCATTAGTTCAAACCTCTTCAATTTAGCCTCTGGCAAAGTTTTAGAATAGGGATGAAAAGGAGACACATCATTTGTTAAAATATCAGAAGAATAGTATCTAGACCAATCAAATGTATTCTTCCTTTCTGGAATTTCTTGAGCTGTGCCAGGACAATCCACATTGTCATTAGCATTACTATCGTCCATTTTCCTACTAGGATGTTAAATTAAGACCTTGTTAAAGTATTCAGCCACTTTTCTACTCCAAAGGCACAAAGTCTTCGATATGTCTCCAAAACAGCATGGTCAGGAATGTCACAATAATATACTCTGTCTTAGTTACTTTTCCATTGCTTTAAAGAGGCACCATGGCTAAGACAATTATTTTTCTTTTTTGTTATTGTGTTACTTTTTTGTTTGTTTTTTATTATTCTTTTAAAAAAGAAAACAATCTCTTTTTTCATTTTACATACAATCCCAGTTCCCACTCCCTCCCCTCCTCCCATTTCCTTCACCTACCCCCCACCCCCATCCATTCCTCAGAGAGGGTAAGGCACATTGCATTGAGGAAAGTCTAAGGCCCTCCCTACTTTATCTAGGCTGAGCAAGGTATCCATCCAAAGAGAATAGGTTCCTAAAAAGCCAGTACAAGCAGTAGGGATAAATCCTGGTGTCACTGTCATTGGCCCCACAGTCTGACCCAACCATACAACTGTCACCCACATTCAGAGGGACTAGTTTAAACCTATGCTATTTCCTTCCCTGTCTGGCTGGAGTTGGTAAGCTCCCATTAGCTTAGGTAAACTGTATCAATGGGTGTACCCATCATGGTCTTGACCTCTTTGCTCATATTCTCACTCCTCCCACTCTTCAACTGGACTTTGGGTGCTCAGTCCAGTGCTCCAATGCAGGTCTCTGAATATGTTTCCATCAGTTGCTGGATGAAGGTTCTATGGTGATATTTAAGATATTCATCAACTGAGTACATGGCAAGTCCAGTTCGGGCACCCTGTCCACTATTGCTTAGGATCTTAACTGGGGTCATCCTTGTGGATTCCTGGGAATTTCTCTAGGGCCAGGTTTCTTGCTAGTCCCATTATGGCTCTCTCAATCAAAATAACTCTTTCCTTGCTCTCATCTCTGTCCTCCAACCATCTTGACTATCCCACTTTCTCAGGTTCTCTTCCCTCCACCATTTTCCCACTCATCTTCCCTTATGCCCTCTCTACTCCCCCTACCCCCATGCTCTCATAAAATAATGTTAATGCCTTAAAAAAAGGGTAAAGTCTTTAAAGAGACAGAGTACAGATAATCATAGATTAAAAAAAGAAGAAGAAAAATAAGCCACGTAAAAATGGAAAATTCACAGAATGTCTGGATTATGTATTTTATTGTGTTTTCTTTGAATTTTTTGACTGTAAAGGAGCTAAATACAGAGAGATGTTTCATTGTCTGGGCTGCTAAGCTAAACCAGCATGGATATTATCATAAAGGCATAATGGCTTTAAAATTTGGGTCTAAGGATATGGTGCTTTGGAAAGGAGGTTCTTCTTTTGTTTTCACAGAGGAAAAGACCCTGTGGATTCCTTCTACACCAATGTGGTTTGATAGACCACGCCCTCCTGAAAGG
>PVIU01016716.1:0-44175 GCA_004026605.1 Ondatra zibethicus | reverse complement strand
GAAACTGTCTTGGACTGTTGATAGGGTGAGTAGAACTAGGTCAGGGGGTGGAACTAAACTGAATGCTAGGAGAAGGAAGGCAGAGTTTAGAGACACCATGTAGCCCCACTGGAGACAGATGCTCGGGATGGGACTTTACCTGTAAGCCACAGCCACATGGCGATACACAGATTAATAGAAATGGATTAAATTAAGATGTAAGAGTTAGCCAATAAGAAGCTAGAGCAAATGGGACAAGCAGTGATTTAATTAATACAGTTTCTGTGTGGTTATTTTGGGAGTCTGGGCAGCCAGGAAACAAATAAGAGGCTTCCTACAACAAATTGGCACCAACATGGCCAATTAAAATCCACTTAAAACACGAGAGAGCTTGGAAATGAATTTTAGACACTAAAAAACAAAGTTTAGCCACATTTTTTTTTTCCCTGATGGGCTCTGCTTGCTGATGGCATGCTGCGGCTCCTTTAAAAGAGGTCTTCCTTGGTCCTTTATCATAGAGGGATGTTGTACTTTGTCGAAAGTTTTTTTCAGCATCTAATGAGATGATTATGTGGTTTTATTTTTAAATTTGTTTATATTGTGGATTATGTTGACAGATTTTCATATGTTGAACCATCCCTGCATCTCTGGGATGAAGTCAACTTAATCATGGTAGATGATGATTATGATGTGTTCTTGGATTCGATTTGCCAGTATTTTATTTAGTATTTTTGCATCGATGTTCATGAGTGAGATTGAAGTGGAGGGGAGGGGCATGGAGGGGAACAGAGAAAAATGTATAGCTCAATAAAATCATTTAAAAAGAGGAATAAAAAAAAGAAGAGGTCTTCCTGATTCAGTGGTAGCGGATAAAAAGCCCGGCAGTTTTGAAACAGCTTCTTCCTGCCCCGTGCAGCCAGTATGAACTCTGACAAGGTCTGGCTATGGAGCATTTAAATGGGGTTTGTGAGAAGAGTGCTACAACTTGCTTAATGGAACATAGATCCTCTGCGTGCCTGAAATGTGGCAATGTACATTGCTCTCAGAGGTAGTGAACATGTCTTTACCATGTTGGGCTACACAGAGCAAGAAGGCAGGACTACAGAGTTGGTGTTAGTCATGCCCACTTAGCATTAAAAAAAGTGCTCCTGGTAAAAAAAAAACATTACAAATACACAATAAAGACAGATTCAGATGAAAAAGACCTCTATGTGGGTCACAGTGTGTTTAAAAAATGTATGTAGGCTTGGGAGAGAGAAGAAAAAGAGTAAAGAGACAGTAAATGTGATATAAAAGAGTACAGACAGTCATAGATTAAAAGAGTAAAGATAATAAAATAAATATTAAACTTGTAGAAAAGGTAATAGGATTAAGAACAATAAGTCACATAAAGATGGAATATATACAGATAATCTGGATTATGTATATTTTTGTGTTTTCTTTAAATTATTTGACTGTGAAGGAGCTAAGTACAGAGAGACGTTTCATTGTATGGACTGCTAAGCTAAACCAGAAAGTATATTTTAAAGGTATATTGATTTCAGAATTTTTGTCTAAGGATATGCTATTTTGGAAATGAGATTCTTCTTTTGTTTCCACAGAAGATGAGAACCTATGGATTTCTTCCAGACTAATGTGATTTGATGGACCAAGACCACCTGAAAGGTTTCCCTGAAAACCCCTCAAAAGAAAATACTTCACCCAACAAAAAGCAGGGAGCAGTTTGGAAAGAACTACACCCAAATTCCCCAATGTTGTTTATAAATGTTTGTCTACATTTAAAGAGGGATATGCTATAGAGATTTGCATTGGTATGGATCTTGCTCTATTGATAAAAAATTTTAGGTCAGTTTTGTTATATGTATATTTCTGCTCTTGTTTAAGGTATTGTGTTTGTGCAGCTCATTTAAAAATGTAATGTATAATTAATAAATACAGGTTAATAGATAAATCTATAATAGTCAACCTTATAGTCATGTTAGTTAGGTTTACTAGATATATAGAGATTTATTTCAATAGATACATATTCTTCAAATCTTTCAGAGACTTTCAGAATATGGCATTTAAAATGTTTAAGAACTTAGGACTTTTCATGACAGTGACACACATCTGCTCCTGGCAACACCAATCTACTTCAAGAGGATGATGGGCACTGAAGAGGCTCCTTATGGAGTTTGTTAGCAATTTGGGTAAGAAACTGTTCTTGCCTGGACTGCTTGATGCTATGCTGTATGAACTGGACATGCAGCACCAACAGCTAAATGACTGCTGAACTTGCCCTAAGGTGAGATTGTCCTTTGTGGCTCCTGCTACATGAAAGAGTCTGCCAGACATTCTGCAGGACACAGAAGAAAGCAACTGATGGACTTTGCTATTACAAGACATAACTGATCTTCAAATTTCTTGCTTTGTGGAAAAGATAGTATGGGCCTGTAGGGTGAAGATGTATGTCCCAACGTTGCAGAAGAACTTTGGGTGACTGTCCAGGTAGCAAGATGTCTCTGTCAACTTTAGAGTTTTGGAAGTTCCTTACAATGCACTTCCTGTTTACTTAGGTAATATTATATCCTTCTGGAGTCCTTGATGGAGTTAAAGAATATATAGTTATAGTTTTCCTTAGTTATGATAAAAGATAAAGTAGATATAAATATTGAAATTGTAATTCTTGCTTGATACCTGTCTTGTTATATGCAATTTTACTATGTTAAAGTTAAAAACCTTCCTTTTTATTTAAACAGAAAAGGGGAGGTGATGTGGGATTCCCCTCTGTATGCTGTGAATACCATTGGTTAATAAAGAAGCTGCCTTGGCCTGTTGATAGGGTACAGTAGAACTAGACACAGAAAACTAAACTGAATGCTGGGAGAAGGAAGGCAGAGTTAAGAGATGCCATGTAGCCTCGCTGGAGATGGACACTCGGGATGGTACTTTATCTGGTAAGCCATAGCCATGTGGTGATACGCAAATTAATAGAAATGGGTTAAATTGAGATGTAAGAGTTAGCCAATAAGAAGGTAGAGCTAATGGGCCAAGCAGTGATTTGATTAATACAGTTGCTGTGTGGTTATTTTGGGAGTCTGGTCAGCTGGGAAACAAACAAGAGGCCTCCTACAACAGGTGGTGGTTTACAGTTTCAGAGATTTAGTCCATTATCATCATGGTAGGGAGCATGGAAGTTGGGAGTATGGTGGCATGCAGGCAGATGTGGTACAGAAAGAATTCTACATCTTGATCCAAAGGCAACAGGAAGTGAACTGAAACAATGGGCAGAATCTTGAGCATATATAAGACCTCAGGGCCCACTTCTACAATGACACACTTCCTGCAATAAGACATAATACTCTGACAAAGCCAAACCTCCTAATAGAGCCACTCTCTTAAAGCTTATAGAGGCCAATTACATTCAAACTACCATACTCACATATATTTTTCTGTAGTATTTATTTATTAATACAAGGGTTTGATCCTCCCATCAGCCCAGCCAGATGCTTTTTCATATAAAAACATAGATTCTTCTCATTTTATGGTTCCTTAGTATTCTATTATCCACTGTATTTACGATTCCACAGTAAGTTATTATTCATTCCTCATGAACAAAAGTTTCATATTTTTCTAGTTTTTTAACAACATTCATGATTGTGCAACATAATTGTTTTGCAGCAAAAAAATCTGAGAAATAGAAATCCTAAGTTAAATTATTTTCACTTTCAGATGTTATATTTTTGTCAAATTTCACTTTATGGTGGCTTAACCAAGTTAAATTCCAGTGAATCAAGTCATATTTAAGAGGTCTATTTCCCAGAATACTTTCCAATACTGATTATTTAAGTCCTTTGACTTTTTTTTCCAGTTTGAGAAATGATCTTTGGTATTTTACTGTATATATCGTTCATAACTGATAAGTCTTGGCATCTTTCCATAAATCTGATAGGTCCTTTATATTCTTTCTTATGAAGGACCTCTTTCTGTGAGAAATTGCAGAGGGCAAATAAGCCATTTTGGGATAGAATTTTGTCTAGGAGAGACATTTTTCAACCATGTTAACTGAGAAAAATCAAAATGGCTTCTTTAAATTTTGAGATTTTTATAAAACAGTTACAAAATTTCTCCCATCTCCTTTCTCCCTCCAAACCCTCCCATGTGCCCCTCCTTGTTCTCTTTCAACCTCATGCCTTCTTTTTTTATTTGTAGGGGTTCCCACAGCACCAGGAATGGAAGAGTAATGATCTACGTGAGGGAAGAAGGAAGTCTGGTTCAACACGACTCAGTAGCTGACGTTGGTTCAAACTTTGAAAGTATGACACCAGGAAAGTTATTTTAGGCCTATATGAGTATAGTAAAATTTGGAAAAAAGTTCTCTACTGTAACACAGTCCTTTGTGCACAATGAGGCATAATTATATTGAAACTCCTCTCAAAGAAAGTGTCACTTCTTCCATGAAGATGGGTTCTATAGATAGACTACTTGTGTTATCTTAAGGGCCTAAGGGAGCATTTGGTATGGTCTCAGTCATAAAGATAGCACAGAGGTCATTGGACTATCTACCATCTCTGGTCCTGTTTTGGGAGCCTGGAGGAGCCCCTGGCCATACAGATAGCACAGGAGTCATCTAGTCTATTAGCCAATGTTTTCCCAGATTTCTGGGTGGAAAGCAGGTTATACATCCTCTTTTCCTGAGTGTTTAACGTTTCTGGTTTCCATAGTGTTTATCTGTGATCACAAGGATCCTTGTGTACCCATAATTCATTAATTGTTAACATGTGCTGTCTTAGTTAAGGTTTCTATTGCTATCAAGAGACACCATGACCATGGTTTTTTTTGAGACAGTGTTTCTCTTTGTAACAGCCCTAGCTGTCTTGGAACTAGCTCTGTAGACCAGGGTGACCCTGAACTCACAGAGACCATCTGCTTCTACCTCCCAAGTGCTGGGATTAAAGGTATGTGCCACCACTGCCAGGAGACCATGGCAAATTTTATAAGGAAGACATTTAAATGAGGGGGTTCGCTTATAGTTTCAGAGGTTCAGTCCATTATTATCATGGCAGGGAGCATGATGATATGCAGGCAGACATGGTACTGGAGGAGCACCTGAGAGTCTTACATTTTGCAGGCAACAGCAAGTTGAACTGAGACACTAGCTGGTATCCTGAGCATAGAAAACCTGAAAGGCCACCCCCACAGTGATACAATTCCTCCAACAAGGCCATACCCACTCTAACAAAGCCACACTTCTTACCTATTACTATGGGGGCCTATTACATTCAAATTACAGCATTTTTTATATGGGTTAAACACGGGAAAGTACAACGTGTTTGCCTATAAAGGACACAAAAAGACCAACTTAAAGAACTAGTACAATGTGTTTGCCCATAAAGGATACAAAAAGACCAACTTAAAGAACTAGTACAATGTGTTTGCCCATAAAGGATACAAAAAGACCAACTTAAAGAACTAGTACAATGTGTTTGCCCATAAAGGATACAAAAAGACCAACTTAAGGATCTATTCCTGAGACATTGAAGCAACGAATTAGAGGAAAACATGAGGGCATAAGGCTGCTGGGGAAGTTGACAGTAAAATTCTAACCATGTATCTCTTGTATTATTTAACAAATCGTCAATAAATCCTTTTGTGGATTTACAGGTGCTATTCACCAAATATCTGAGATTGAACAAGATCCTGATCTCTAAAGTATGACTGACTGTTTTCAAATATTTGGGCCATCTTGTTGTGCTGTGTGAAATTGTTCAAGTATCTTAACGTCCCTATATCAATTTCTGTAAGTGTTACAGCTCAGATGGAAAGGTATCCTGGCAATCAGGATTACCACAAAGTCACGGCACACAACAAACCTCACACAAGGGATTTACTTGGAGGGAAATAAGCAGGAGGGTGGTTGCTTCTGCTGAGGCAAGAGACAGCAGAGAACTGAGCAGAAGGCAGGATTTATATGTAGTAATGAGGCGCGCGGGCCTGCTTTTGGTCCCAGTGGCCACCCGGCTCCCGCTGCCTGGTGCCTGGCTAGCTTATACCCAAAATAATTACACAGAAACTGTATTCATTTAAATACTGTCTGGCCCATTAGCTCTAGCCTCTTATTGGCTAACTCTCACATATTTGTTTAACCCATTTCTAATAATCTGTGTGTCACCATGAGTCATGGCTTACCGGGAAAGATTCAGCGTGTGTGACCTGGGAGCTTCATGGCGGCGGCTCTCTCTGACTCTGTCCCCTTCCCAGCATTCTGTTCTCTTTATCCTGTCTATCTAAGTCCTGCCCTATCAGAAGGCCAAGGCAGTTTCTTTATTAACCAATAAAAGCAACCCAAATACAGAAGGACCCTCCTACACCATTTCCCCTTTTTCTATTTAAACAAAAAAGAAGGCTTTAACTTTGACATAGTAACATCACATATAACAAAACAGTTATCAAGCAAGAACTACAGTTACCATATTTAGCTCTATTTTATCTTTTATCATAACAATGGAAAACTATAACTATCCATTCTTCAACTCCATTAAAGACTCCAGAAGGATAAAATATTACCTAAGTAAACAAGTAATAAGCAACTTCAAAACTCTAGGAATGACAGAGACATCTCGCTGTTCCTTTGTACCATTGGGGCATCCATCTTCAGCCTACAGGCCCATAGTATCCAGCAGACTTTTCCGTGATGCAGGAAAATTCAAAGACATTTCAGTCACTTTCTTCTGTACCCTGCAGAATGTCTCGCATATTCTTTCATGAAGCAGGAACCCTGAAGGATCATCTCACCTTTAGGCAAGTTTAGCAGTCCTCTCTCTGCGGGCTCTTTGTGTCCAGTTTATGCAACAGTCCAGGCAAGAGCAGTTTCTTGCCCAATTCCATAAGGAGTTTCTTTGATGTCCATCTTCCTCTTGAAGTAGCTGGTGCTGCCAGGAGCAGACGTGTCTCATTGTCATGAAAAGTCCTAAGTTATTAAAACATTAAATGCCATGTTCTGTAGTCTTTGAAAGATATGAAGAATGTCTATCTGAAATATACCTATGCACATCTAGAAAATCTAACTAACATGACTACCAACTTGACTATATCAATGATTATCCATTAACAACCTATATTTCCTAATTATACATTACATTTTTAAATGAACTACACAATCACAATACCTTAATCAATATCAGAAATACATATATATAACAAAATTGACCTTAAATTTATATCAATAAAGCAAAATTTATACCAATGTAAATTATCCATATCTATATCATCTCCCCCTTTAAATTTAAATTTAAAGAACATTTATAAACAATATTTGGGAATATGGTCGTAGTTACTTCTCTCCAAACTTCTTCCTGCGGTATGGGGGTGCTGTCAATCAGGTCTTTCATGGTGTATCCTGTTCATCTCAGTCACCAGTTGAGTGAAGTAATTTTCTGAAGGTGTTCACAGTGACCTTCAGGAGGGCGTGGTCTATCAAACCATACTGGTGTAGAAGGAATCCACAGGGTCTCATCCTTTGTGAAAACAAAAGAAGAACCTCCTTTCCAAAGCACCATATCCTTAGACCCAAATTTTAAAGCCATTATGCCTTTATGATAATATCCATGCTGGTGTAGCTTAGCAGCCCAGACAATGAAACATCTCTCTGTACTTAGCTCCTTTACAGTCAAAAAATTCAAAGAAAACACAATAAAATACATAATCCAGACATTCTGTGAATTTTCCATTTTTAAGTGGCTTATTTTTCTTCTTCTTTTTTTAAATCTATGACTATCTGTACTCTGTCTCTTTAAAGACTTTACCCTTTTTTTTTTAAAGTATCTCTCTATACTCTTTTTCTTTTCTCTCCCAAGCCTACGTACAGCCATCCAACACTGTGACCCATTTAGAGGTCTTTTATGTCTGAATCTGTCCTATTGTGAATCTGTAATTCTTTACCATCCAGGAGCACTTCTTAAAAGGTTAAGCAGTTCTTAAAAACTTAAGTTGCACTTTGTAGGGGTTATAAGGTACTGCCTGTTTCCTGCCCAGTCTAAACCTTAACTGTGCTTTTATTATGATAATTACGATCCTGCCTGAGATTAGCACAGTTCAGCTGGCGAAGTCAGAGCTGCTCCTGCCTCAGAGCCATTTGGTGCCCCTGAGCCGAGCACAGTTCCAAGCACACAGCAGTCCACATTGCCATCAAGCAAGCCAGAGCACTTTAGTCAGAAATCCCATGCAGATAATCTGTCTCCAGCGGGAGCCAGAGATGGTGCCGGCAGCATAGCCCAGAAAGCCAGCATTTTAAAACCGCCACAGCTTTTTTACTGTTGCTGTGACTCAGTCCATGACACTGGGTGCTCAAATGTTATTTGAGAGGATTTGCGCGGTTGAATGTATTAATCAGACTCTGTCAAAGGGGTATGACAGATTGACTGATAGAATGTCTCTGCAAGAAGGTAATATGCTTTCAATGAAGATTATGTCCAAAGATGAGACATTATCTCTAATGGACAGACTTCATGCCTTAGAGTCCTCAATGAGGGCATTAGAGCACAATACTGGACAGGAGATCCAGACCTTGCAAAAGGCAGTGTGGCAGACACAGACGCCATGCTTCTCCAGCACAAGATGGACACTGGTTAGACTCATGCCGGTAAGCCACAACTCAAGTGGCGATACACATTAATGGAGATGGGCTAAAATAATATGTGAGAGTTAGCCAATAAGGGGCTGGAGATAATGGGCCAGGCAGTATTTAAATGAATACAGTTTCCTTGTAATTATTTCGGGTACACACCGGGAGCAGGATGGCACAAGGGGCTCTGCGCCGGGAACGCAGCCCAAACCCCTCATTGCAACATTTATACAGAGTTTCTTGGGAAGGGGGTGGAAGTTTTCAGGGTAAAGCTTTCCAGGGTGGAGATTGGTGGGAGTTCATGTTCAGAGATTGGGTTTTTTACTCTGTAGGGTGGGGGCAGGGTCCAGCAGTTAGCTCAGTTAGAGTGTTCTGTGGGTGGAACCTGCTAATAGAAGGTCTGAAGGCCATGGGCCTGGCCACTCATGTGGCTTGAGGGGCTTATAGTTTCCTCTTCTGTAGTGATAGTATTTGCCTGATATTTAGTGATCAGATTTAGCAAGATAATACAAACACGGTCTGTACACTGAGTAAACATTCAACAAGGATTTTATCTCCAGTTTTTCACAAATTAATTCCTATTTCTCACCCCCAAGATCAACATGGGAGAAACTGTAGAAGGCAGAGAGAAATCAGTGAAGACCAACTATGACAAACTCTGGAGATACTTATTGGCCTTGAACTTGTTTTCATAGAAAGTAGACAACTATGGCTTAGAACAAAGGATTCAGGTTCAGGATGTAGCTGAAGTGAAACTAAGCACTCTAGTTCTGTCTCTTTCTAGAGTCACCTTGAGATTAATACTGCCTGTGTCACGTCATTCACTGCGGTAATCACAATAATCCAGAATTCTTCTGCATGCAAGTTCATATATGGATAGGCTTCCCATGTATCCTGCTGGGTGAGGAATTGATAAGAACAGGGATTTATTAACCAACTGCTCTCTAGTCTTCAATCCTTAGTTCTCCCCATGTCCTAGTTGTCTATTTATTGTTTCAATAAGGACTATGATGAAAAGCAATTTGTAAAGAAAATGATTTATTTGACTTACATGTTCAAATTACAGTCTTTCATTGAGGGAAGCTGAGGCAGGAACGCGAGGCAGGAACATGGAGGCAGAAAATCAAAACCAGAGGCTATGGAGGCACATTGCTTACTGGCTTGCTTCCCAAGGCTTGCCAGCCTATTTCTTATACAATCCAGGACCACCTGCCCAGGGGTGGGGCAGCCCACAGTGGGCTGGGACCTCCTTCATCAATCATTACACAATAAAATGCCTCCACAGACTTACAAACAGGCTGACATGATGGAAGTAATTCCTCAGTTGTGGGTCCCTCTTTCCAGATGACTCTGGTTTGTGTGAAGTTGTCAAGAAATTAGCCAGCATACCTCCTTAAAACCCTTAGATCTGATCAATTCCAACTTAATTGTGACTGACCACTGGGACTACTTCCTGAGTTTCCAGGAAATAACTGTGATGTCTGGGGATCTCCATGAGAAATAGAAAACTTCCTAGACTTTCTTCTTTGATATACGTTGTTAGATGCAGTAACTAATTCCCCTGGAAAACAAAACCTAACAGACTTAGACTTCTGAATGACTACTATAAAAGAAACAAAAATAACTGAACAATTTACATCACCTACTATAATTATTTATATAATAAACCACTTTATATTTTTCTATGTATCACTGAGGCCATACTGATTTTTTTTTTTACCTTTTTTCTATTTCAGTTTGGATAGTCATCATTGCTACATTTTCAAGCTTACTAATTTTCTTCACTGCTTAACCTGTTGTTAATTCCATTCAGTAAAAAGTATATTACAACATATTTTTCAGCTCTAGTAATTTTCATTTGGTTATTTTAGTAATTATTATTTCTTTTCTTATTATATGCATATTTTCCTTTAAACTCTTGAACATATTATACTACCTGTTCTTTTTTGTCAGATAGTTATATCTGTTTTATCAGTTTGTTAATTTGTATATTTTTGTCATGTCATTTCTCTTCATGATCATATTGTTATATTTTTCTTACCTAGGTGTATTTTAGTTGGATACCAAATATGAATTTTTTGAGTGTTTGGATTTTGTTGTCTTAATTTAGAGGATGTTTAATATTTTTTTCTCAAGGACAGGATTATCTCACTACTAAGGAGCTCTTATCAAATGTCTAATATTGTCATTTGGATTTCGTAGTAAAGAGGGGAATGGGCAGGCTGTGTTCCTGATGCCTGGCTCCCAGCCGCCCAGCGCAGGGCCACTTGTTCCATCCTGCCTGGCTAGCTTAACTCCCGAAATAATTACACATAAACTATATCCATTGAAATACTGCCTGGCCCATTATCTCCAGCTCCTTATTGGCTAACTCTCACATATTATTTTAATCCATCTCCATTAATGTGTATTGCCATTTGACTGTGGCTTACCGGCATGAGTCTAACCAGCATCTGTCTTGGGCAGGAGAAGCATGGTGTCTGCCTGTCTGTCCTTCTTCCCAGCATTCTGTTCTGTCTACTCTGCCCACCTAAGGGCTGCCCTATCAAAAGGCCAAGGCAGTCTCTTTATTCAACCAATGAAAGCAACAGAAATACAGAAGGACCTCCTACACCAGGATTTGGTTTGAGTGTCCTCCCAAGGGTCCATGAATGACAGTCTTAGGGAACTTGGCCTTGATTTGAATAGGAATATCCCCCATAGGCTTTTGTGTTTGAATGCTTAGGGAGTGGCTCTGTTTGAAAGGATTAGGAGGCATGGTCTTATTGGGGTAAATGTGGCCTTGTTGAAGGAAGCTTTTCACTAGAGATGGGTTTTGGTTTTCAAAAGTCCAAGCCAGACCTGGTGTTTCTCTCTTTCTGCTGCCTTCATATCAGGATGTACAACTCTCAGTTACCTTTCCAGTACCATGTGTTCTTGCATGCCACCGTGCTCCCCACCATGATGACAATGGACTAAACCTCTGAAACTATAAGTAAGCTTCAATTAAATGCTTTCTTTTTGTAAGAGTTGCTATGCTCATGGTGTCTCTTCACAGCAATAGAACAATGACTAAGACAAAGGGTAAAAAAGTTTTTCCAGGAGTACAATTATAGACGGAACAAGCCTGCCCACTCTTCTTATGCTTCTTGGTTCAAGATAAGGCAGCTTACACCATCCCACCATATTGTGATACCATCCACCACCCTCAACAGAGGATGAACAATGGATCTGCCTAGTATTAAACCTCCAAAACTCTAAGGAAATTAAGGTTTCTTTTTTTTTATAAGTAGTCTGTATCATGTGTTCTGTTCTCACAATGAAAAACTAATATGTCCAGGTGTTCAAAATTTCTCCACTTGGACTGATTGGAAGTAAACATTTCCTTTCCCTGACTGGGTTCTAGGAATCATTCAGATTAAAGCTCCACAGTTGCTCTTGGCCTGTCCTCATGGGAGTTTTACTGTATGTGTGTACACCTCAGCATTTGCAAAAGTTCTTGAATTGCTATGTCAGTCTCTGGAGTACTTTCTTTTTATAGCTCCCTTCTACCTTGCCCTTCAGATTACAACTGCCTCACTTGCATTGATTTCTTATCTATATGACATAAATCATCAAGATCACCATTCTCTGCTTGAGCTTCTACCTACTCTATTTTCCAGAAAGTGCCTCCAATAACCAAACTGGGAAATCGGGGGGGGGGAAGTACTTTTTATTTGTTTCTTTTATTTCAAGTTCACAAGTCTATGCTTATTTTTTACAGTCTGAACATAACTGTTTCTTGTATTTTTGTCCAGTTTTTATGCTATTTATAGAAGGAGGGCAAGTTGTGTTAGTGGTTACATTGTGGATAAAAGTGGAGATTCTAATTACAAAATCCAGTAGTTTAAATAAAGAATGCAATTGGTGGAATCAATGGTAAGGATGAACGTAGCTAACAAACAAAAATACATTAAGGATAAAATTGAGGGACGTTAAAATGCATCAGGGGAGAAAAAAGATACTGAAATTATAAAAGAGAAAACAGAATTAAATATTACAATTTCAAGCAAAAGGGATCTAAAAACTGGGAAAAATAAAAATATAGAGAGAAATTATTGGTTTATGGAAGAGTGGAGATGAACTTTCTGGAATTGAAAAAAAATAAAAGACATTAAGTTGAAAACAGCCATGGAGTGTTAAGCTGGAGCAAATCCCATATGAGATACTCAAAATAAACACTGAAAAGAGAGAATCCTAAAAGCACCCTGGAAGAACAAGTAGTATATCTGCAGGCAGACAAGAATTATGTTGATCTCCAACATCTCAATAGCATCACCAGACACAAAGAAATAGATCATCTTTGGAACAATGAATAGGGGAGATTCACAGAGAAAGAGCTCAGAAGGGAAGAAAAATTGAGGGAAGGGCTGAGCTGACAGTTGACCAAAGCCCTATAATCCATTCTGTGGTCTTGCGCATATATTCTTTGGCAGAAAATTAGGCATTATTGTTTTCCTAATGAGTACCATTTTCCTAGAGAGTCAAAAAGAATAATTCCATTTGCATTCATCTTATGTTTTATACATTGAAATTGTTTTAATATTAGTTATCATATTTCCAGCTTCAGTGGACAGAAATATTGGGTGACCTTGTGTTCAAGTGGAATGTTTCCTGTTGTGCAGACAACAGAACAATAGCGATTAAGGTCAGACTGTTGGTTAGAGACAGACCTAGCCCACTATCTTCCTTATTGCGCCGTTGGAGCTTTATCATTAACATAGTGAAGCAGCATGAAAACTCAGTTGAGCTGGCTAGACTGTGACCTGATTTGTCAAATGCTACATTACCTTGAAAGATCATTTGACTAAGGGGTGGTTATACTGAAGTAAACTGCTAACTATGCGATCCCTGAGAAGGCTGTGTTGTGCTGTACTTCGTTTATGTGGTTATTGTCCTCACTTCTGAGATATAATCCAATAATGGAAAAAAATTCTTTTCTCTCTTGGAGTTCTTAGCCATTTATATGAATAAGGTTTTATTGGGATAATTATTGTAAATATAGTGCACATGAAGGGTAGCTCAATTGCATTTTTATAGCATAAATGTATGATAATGAATTTCGTAGCAACTCACACAGACCTTGTTGCCCTGAAATCTAGCAGCAGGAGAGAGATTACTGTCTGTCATAGGGATGAAAGATAGGCACAAAGTCCTCCTCTAATTTTTGCTCCTCTAAATATGAAGTGTCTTTTTCCTGTGGAGCTCATAACAACCCTTCATGTTATAAGGTGTATGTGCGTGTTCTCTTTACCAACTATTCTAAGCTTTTAAAAGAGACAGTGATGGAAGAAAAAAGGAGCATACCACTTCTACAGAAATGATCAAATGCTGCAGTCCAAAGGTTGACAATTCAGAGGAAATGGGTCCATGAGAGTTTGCTTCTCTTCAGCAGGGAGAAGAGTTACAGAGAAGGCACTCTGATGTAAAAAGGCAGTCTTCAGCTTTCTGACTAAGTCATTTGTCCCTTCATGGGAGAAATGCATTTGGTTCCCCACTGCCACTCTCTTCAGCAGAATCTGAACACAGTATAGGCACAAGTTGCCACCTCGCCCCCTGAATACTAAGATAGGAATAAGTGTAGATGGAGCCTGAGTTGTACATTGGCAAATTTCGGAACTGCATACATCAACCTGTAAATAAAGCTTCTTTGGGACTTGATCTGATAGTGGAGTGTAAAATGGAGTTCTTAATGTCAAAAGGGGTACTTTGAGTTGGCCAGAGAAAATAAACCATGTGTACCAATGAGTCTGAAAAACCTTTCAGGAACAGCTCGTTTTTATTTATATCTTAGCACCCTGGCAATTTTAAGATTAGTAATTCTGCTTTGTACTTAAAACAGTGTTTTTTATTTTAATAAGAAGTCTTTATATATATTTAATTGCTAGATTCCAAAGAAAATGTACAATTCTTGGAGATCCTGCACTAAATTGCAGACTGAATTGCCTTTGGGAAGATGATGTCATCGTCAAAGTTCATCTTTGGGGGGTCCTGGGTCTCCCTTCTTACTGGCTTTTCACTTTGTGGTCTCACTCCTCCAGTCACAGTCACCAATCTTTACTCCCTCTCCTTTAAAGTTACTAGTACAACCTGGTCTTCTTTTACTTTCTTCCTATTAAAATCTTCCCTGAGGAATAGTTGTAATGTAGTCAGTTAGGATTCAGTATGGATTTAAATTAACCATTCAGGATTCAGTATGGATTTAAATTAACCGTTCCTTTCCACAAGGAACACCCTGCTAAGCTTTATCTCTAATTATGGAATTCAAGATTTCCCCCCTTATAAAGTAACTTTTAGATCAGTGAGAATGTGGTGTGTGTGTGTGTGTGTGTGTGTGTGCATGAGTGTGCACAGATTTTTGAACATGTAAGCCTTAGTTATATCTTAGATATTGATGAATGATGGTACCACTCACAATACTTAATCCATTAACAACTGTACCTAATAGCAGCTCAGTGAGGGTTCATTAATTGATTGGGCAGTTTTCTACTTCTACCAATAAATTCTTGGCCTTTAGATATTTTCCTTGGCATTTCAATGTACCCCAGGTGGAAGCTCCTGGGCTGGACACATTGTGAAACCTGGTATCACACTGGAGTTTGATAATGAAAAGACTTACAATATTTGAGAAGATTGGATCTTGAAGGATAATTCAATGAGCAGGCTCAGGACAGAATCAGAAAGTTAAACAGACATATATGAATCTTCCAGAATTGAAAACTGTCGAAATTGCTGAAAGATTAGATCATATTAGTCATTTGCTGTAACCTTCTCTGGCTGCGCCTTCAAAGAAGGGCTTATTTCCTGACTGTCAGTCAACTGTGGCCTGATTAGAGGGAGCAGGAGCTGCAGAGTCCAGAGTCTGGCACCGGAGTTATTTCTAATGTGTTTTTCTTTTGCTTAAAACACAGCAGGAAAAGTGAGTACAAGATGGAGAAGAGATTTATATTTTCCCCTTACTGCTCTATGAAGCTTATATTTCCACTAAAAAAATTCTTTTTACAGAAAGCTCTTGGAAAAACTGACCCCCAAACTGAGCCTTACTTGGGGAATTTGGGATAGAGCTTTCTGGCGAGGTGTAGGTTTGAATGTGATTAGCAGATAAGTCCTGTGCTTCTTGGCTTCTGCTGGCTGGCATTCATCATACCCCCACTTGGATTTCCCTGCCTCTGCTGCTACTGCTAGAAACATCCCAGCTACTGTGGAGACATTTTCTGTCACATTCTTGAGCCCTTCCTCATTTGCATTTGGGAGTATCCTGGTCTTGGTGCACAGATATCAGTAGTTTGATTTCCCCCCAAAGAGCTCCTGCGAGGACGGACTTAAGGTTGAGCTCAGAAATAAGCATCTGTACCCTAATATAATGGCTTTTATTGCTATAAGGTCAACTACGACTGCTTTATGGGAGCTAATGGTAAGTAAAAGAGGGGTGCATTTTTTTCTCTTTTTAATACAAGATTTTATCTTAATTGCTAGGCAACTTTTCACCTTCCCCCCTTCTATTCCTCAGAAACCCTACACTTGCTCCCCTTTTAGTCTTAAACTGCTTTGCAATTGGTTAAGACTATAATGGCTAGTAAGCAATCACCTTTGTTCCAAGGCTGTCAGACTAGCCCTTTTCAACTCTGCAAATTTTGTTTAGCAATTAAAATAAAACAGATATGAAATCTCGCATAAACGTGTAAGTGACTCTACCTTTTATGGTTTTGCCTGGCTGTAATTTGAAATCTTTTTGAAGCACCAAGCGTTTACTTAAGTAGAATATGTAATTATTCTCTTAGAGAGGAAGGACAAAACAATGACCTGTCTAAAAATTCCTTTACCTAATAGCAGCTTCCCTCAAATTAGAAAAAAAAATGTCGATTATGAACAGAGTGGGGTAGCACAATGAAATCAGGGGAAATTATGAACAACATGTCTTTGATACATTATTTGGGGCTCTAAAAAGCTTATAAACCATTTATTAAAGGTACCTTTGGAAAGATAAAAACTCATTGCAGTCAAGACTCAATAAAGCAAAGTGGTAACAGTGAATAGTCTTAAAAATCTTTCAATAAGGATTACTTTCAATAAGTTTGCAGCATTATTTGAAGTAAAATTTTATATGATAAAGTTCAAAATCTCATTACTACAATCCTCAAACAAGTATCCAAATGAGTAATAGGACATTCTTTTTTAACAAGAACTCATGAGCCAAACCTTTCAAGAAATTGTATTTTTTTGCAGAATAAGGTATATAAAAAGATAACCATCATCTATTGTTTTATTTTTATGGCATTTCTAGTGTACTGTGTGTTCATATAGATTAAACACAATCTTTTAAGCCTTTTACAACTACATTACTAGTCTGGACTGATGCCATTGATGGTTGGAAAGATGACTTCAAGACCCGGCAATATCTGTAATCTTCAAATATTGAATTTTGTTCACTAATGTAACTTACTATACTGTACTCACTAAGGCAGGAAATTGGACTCATAGGATTTTGAGTCATAAATTTTGAAAAATAATAGGATTGTCAGGTTAACTCCTAGCTATCCAGACAAAAACAGACAGACGTAGTACTTTATTCTTAGACTAAATGAAGATGGGCCATGCTGGTGTGCAATTGTATTGAGTCTAGCTAAAAATAATTTTCTGTATTTTTTTATATTTTGGAAATAGTTTTTTAAACTTTCTTTTTATTTATTCTTTGTATCTTTCATATCATGCATCTCGATCCCACTCATCTTGTCCCTTTGTATCAGACCTCTGCTCTTTCCACCTCCCCCAAAAATAAAATAAAATTTAAGAGACAAAAAGAAAAAAAGGGGAAAATCTCATCATGGAAGCTGTGAGTCACACGGTAAATATATGTCCATATATCTTTACTTGCAAGTGTTCATTGCAAAGAGTCATTGATCTTTTTTGTCGTTGTTTTATTTTGTCTTTCTTTTTTCTTTTTTTATTGCTTTATGAATAATACCATTCAAAATTTCCACTACTTCCCCTCCTCCCATTCCCATCCTGCTCCCCCAATCACCCTCCCCTCTCCCCCTCCAGTCTTAAGAGAGGGCAGGGTACCCTGCCCTGTGGGAAGTCCAAGGCCCTCCCCCCTCCATCCAGGCTTAGGAAGGTGTGCATCCATATAGACTAGGATCCCAAAAAGCCAGTACATGCAGTAGAGACAAATCCCAGAGCCATTATCATTGGCTTCTCAGTCTGCCCCAATTGTCAGCCACATTCAGAGGGTCCAGTTTGATCCCATGCTCAGTCAGTCCCAGTCCAGCTGGATTTGGTGAGCTCCCATTAGCTCAGGCACACTGTCTCAGTGGGTGGACCAACCCCTCGTGGTCCTGACTGCCTTGCTCCTCTTCTCCCTACTTCTGCTCTTCAACTGGACCTTGGGAACTCAGTCCAGTGCTCCGATGTCGGTCTCTATCTCCATCCATCGCCAGATAAAGGTTCTATGGTGATATTCAAAATAGTCATCAGTGTGACTACGGGACAAGGCCAGTTCAGGCACCCTCTCCTCTACTGCCCAGGGTCCTAGCTGGGATCAGTCCCGGGGACACCTGGGAACTCCTCTAGAGCCAAACCTCTTGCCAACCCCAAAATGACTTCCTTAATTATATCTTCTTCCCTATTCCCATATCTGTCCTTCCTCCTTCTCAACCATACCACTCCCCCAAGCTCTCCCCAACCCTCTCCTTCTCCCTTCTCTCTCCCCCTCTCCCCTTCCCCCTACCCCACCCTCACCCCCATGCTCCCAACTTTTTGCCTGGCGATCTGGTCTGCTTTCAATTTTCAGGAGGATCTATATATGTTTTTCTTTGGGTTCACCTTATTACTTAGCTTTTCTAGGATCCTGAACTATAGGCTCAATATCCTTTGTTTATGGCTAGAATCCACTAATGAGTGAGTACATACAATAGTCATATTTTTGGGTTTGGGTTATCTCACTCAGGATAGCGTTTTCTATTTCCACCCATTTGTATGCAAAATTCAAGATGTCATTGTTTTTTACCACTGAGTACTACTCTAATGTGTAGATGTGCCACACTTTCTTTATCCATTCTTCCATTGAGGGGCATCTACGTTGTTTCCAGGTTCTGGCTATTACAAATAATACTGCTATGAACATAGATGAACAAATATAACCTATGCTGGAGAGGATGTGGAGTAAGGGAACACTCATCCATTGCTGGTGGGAATGCAAACTTGTGCAACCACTTTGGAAATCAATGTGGCGGTTTCTCAGAAAATTGGGAATCAACCTACCTCAGGATCCAGCAATACCACTCTTGGGAATATACCCAAGAGATGCCCAATCATGCTATAAGAGTCATTGATCTTGTTCGAGGACTCTGGGTTCTACTACACTCTATGCTGGCTGTCACTGGGACTCCTCGTGGTTATCCTGCTGTTGCCCTGTGTCGTGAAGATACTGCAGCTTTGGGTCTGCAGGACCAGCCATTCATGTGCTCCAGCAGATCACAGATAGGGGTGGATTTTGGGGTGGGCCAACTCATAATCCCTGATTCTAGGCCTGGGTAGCTGCAGGGTTGGTCAACCCACCAGCTCTTCCCTTTATTAACCACTAGGGTGTGCTCTCCAGCATTGCCCCAGTTAGTTCACCCCTTGAAGTGATGAACAAGGGGCAGGGTCAGTTCTGCTTTCACATCCTCAGGGTCGGCTCTCCCACACCTATACCTTCAGGGCTAGCGCTACTGTGTTGTCCAGGCAAGGTGCAGTGGTCACTCTCCTGAGTGCTATAGCTTCTGAGGGGCAGGGATAGCTCTCCAGTTCTTATGACCTCAGGGCAAGCTCTCCCACCTGCCACAGACAGCAAGGGGCAGGAGGTGGAGTTCGGGGGAGGACACCCCCCCCCCCCGTGCTACCATATGGCAGATGAGGGCTGGGGCCAGATCTCCCAGGCTCAAGTTCTCTGGCCGATTCACCCTGTACCCAATCAACAGGGTCAGCTCTACTGTGCTGTCCAGGTGAGGAGCAGAACCTGCTTTCCTGAGTGCAGCAGCTGGTAAGGGGGAGGGTCAGTTCCCTCGTGTCTGTCACAGGCAATGAGTGGCGAGGGGTAATGGAGGCATCTCTCCCCCTCCCACATCACTGTATAATAGAGTAGTGAAAACAGCCCTCCCATGCGTACAACTTTCTGTCTCATCCACACCTCCGCCAGCTGGGTCAACTCTATTGTGCTGCTGAGGTGAGGTGCAAGGTCTGATCTCCTGACTGCTCCTGCTCTTTTGACCTCATGGCCAGTTCTCACACCCGCCTCAGGCATAGAGGGGCGGGAGGTGTGGTTGCGGGGAGGGCATCTCTCCCGCACCCATGCCGCCATATGGCAGATGAGGGATAGGACCATATCTCCCATTCTCATGTTCTTGGGGCTAGCTCACCTGTGCCCTCATTAACAGGGTCTACTGTGATGTGCTGCCCAGATGAAATGCAAGCCCTGCTTTCCCTAGTGTTGCAGCTGGTAAAGGGAGGGGTCCGCTCCCTTGCCAGCTGGAGGTGGTAGGGGCAGGGGTGGGAGCAGGAATCTTTCCTTTGCCCCCACCACCACACTGCAGACAAGAGAGTGGTACCAACTATGCCCTTCTCATGCCCTCCAGGCTGGTTCATCCACACCTCTGTCTACAGGGTCAATTCCGCTGTGTGGGCCCCGTTCTCCTGAGAGCTGCAAATGCTAAGGGGTTGGGTTAAGTCCCTCACCTGTCCATGTCCTTGTGAACAGGGTCAGCTCTATTGTGCTGCCCAAGTGAGGTGTAGGACCCTCTCTCCTAAGTGGTTTAGCTGGTGAAGGGCAGGATCAGTTCTCCCCAGTGTTGCATCCAGTGAGGGGCGGGACCAAATCTATACAGCCTTCGGTGATATCAGAAACCCTGGACATCAACCCAGACTGAGGCTGCATCAGGCTATGAACCCAGACACCACTGCCCTGGGTATCAATGAAGCCACCCACCTCAGCCCACCCCTCATCCCTCTCACCTCTTCAGATCTGGCTCTGTCAGTAGCACATCATTCATTCTGTTTCTCTCTCTCTCACCGCACCATTCATTTGCTCACCATAATAGTGCCTGTCTGCCTGGTGCCGGACAGCCCGCGTTTTCTCCTTGGAGCCTTGGATGGATCTCCTAGAGCTTGCCTATGGGTCTCTTTGTCCAGCTCAGTCTGTCATGGCGCTGGGAAGGACCATGGCTCCTCCTTGGAGCCGGAAATGGTTTTATTTTATGGTAAATCTGTGATTCCAGCTACCGCACAGATACACATTATTCATGTTTTTAGACAGAGTCCCCTTATGTGGCTCAGACTAACTTCAATCTCAGAATCCTCCTGCCACACCCAGAAAAGTGTCTTATATGTGATAGGTGCTTTAAATATTTTTTGTTTAAATCTGGGTGAAAAGAAAATATCCCCTGTATACTTTTTCTGTATTCAGCAATTTTTGTGGCCAATGGCTTCTGATAATTTCTGTTTACAGCCGTTCTATTTAGTGAATCAGTTGTTTCAGTGGAAGACTTGGATGAACTCAGACATCACCTTCACCTCTGAGTTTTAAATGGCAGTTCTTTGAGTTTACAGTGAGTTAACATTTCAAAAGCCAGACTTTGATGAAGTTGAAATTTCTCTTTACATGCCCAAAACAAAATATAATAGTATGAACATACTGCCTCCCTGCCAGTCAGTCATTGTGTAGAGAGTGGGCTCGCTGCTAACTTAAGAGAAGGCGCTGACACTCAGGAAATTAAATGCTATTTTGATGCTCAGAGGAGCTTGGGATGTCCGCGGAGGAAGATGTCTGCGCGTATGGTGGTGGGTGGCTCTAGCTGTGGAACCTCTGGGAGATGGAGATGTGCTAGAGGAAATACGTCACTGGAAACAGGATTTGAGTGTTCATGGTGTCAGCCCACTTCCTTTTCATTCTCTGATATATGACTTCATTTGAAGATGTGAGCTCTCAAGTTCCTGCTCTTGCCTCATAGTTGTTGCCATGTCTCTCATCCATGGTGGGCTCTTATTTTTCTAGAACAATAGCGCAAAATAAACACTTCCATAAAATAAAGATGGCAACTTCATGCTCCATACCATTAAGGTGTCTGATTAACTTTCCGGTTTATAAATCATGGAGGGGAAACTTGTGTGGTATTCTGTATCAACCCAATTTAGCGGCAATAGACTAAATACGGTCATAGAGCCATAGTAACACTGAGAGGACTGGGCGCCATTTACTGGGTCATGAAGAGCTATAATGAAGGTGTTAAGTTCCCACACATCCTGGTAGAGGATAAACCAGTAAGAAACCCAAGAGTACTAAGAAGTCTGGGATTAACAAAGGGATGGAGAGTTAAATGCTAACAGAATAATGGCAAATTTCATGGTCATTGGCAATGGATCTCAGGAAGACTCCCCAAATTTCAGGTGCTCCTGAGACAATCTGCTGTAGACACCCCTGTGGCACCTACAATGACCATCTATAGTATAGACATTTCAGTGGAAGGCATGGAGGAACCAGAGAGAAACATTCAGCAAAATCTCCCTCTCACAGGTACATTGAGGCTGCTCAATTCACCATCTGAGAGAGGAGATGGGTAGCCTTTTCAAGAAGATCAAGTCAGACCTAATGAAAAGTTTTAACTTCAGGGTGGCTCGAACTTAACTTGAACAATATTAGGGGTATTGAGGCTCTTGAGCATGACAAAATAGTAAATAGAAAATCAAGTTGCTTCTTTGTACCTATGTAAGGGTTTATAAATTTGTATTCACTACAACAAATGCAGCCTCAGATACTTTAAAGAACAACATAGAATTATAGTAGCCTTTCCAATTAATTGGCAAGTTTCGTACAAATTTATTCTGAGAAAAGTATAAATGGGAGAAAAATGACAAGGGAAAAGTTCTAAAATGCAAATTTATTTGTAAATAGTTAATGCCTTAAAATAATATTGGTTAGTACTAAATTATTGGTTAACAAATTAGTTATCTGTTAATACCCCAGCAGGAGTGCTTATAGAAATAGGAGATAAAGGCTAGATATATTGGATATGTTAGATAAAGAGGAATTAAATCGTGGGTGCACCTTTTACATTATCTATAGGTGCTGGAACATAATCTCATGGGTCTAACCCATTGTTAACCTTTGGGACACAGAAGAGAATTGCTCTGCATTTTTTACTGTTATTGAGGAAATGACCTGAAGTAATTGAGAGCATTCCCTTTACAATCAAATGGGTCTATGCACAAATATAACCACTGGTATTTAGATTCAAAATACTAGCTATGTGACCTTACTGGTTGCTTTGAGATTTTGGCCTCAGGCGTTTTCACGAGGAAAATATTATGTACCTCACCTTCCAAGGACAATGTCTAAATTGTGGAAACTGCTTATTATGTGCTTATTTCCTTTCTCCAGTCAGATTGCACCAGGCATCTTCCCTTTGTCTTCTCTATCTTTTTTTTTATATTACTCTATATGTTAGAAGATTGACCTGTGGTGGTTGATTTTGATTCACAACTTGATTGGATTTACAATCTCCTAGTATACAAACATTCCTCTGACTACATGTGGAGAGGACCCACATCTGAAGTTTAACTGAAAAGGAAGACTAACCCCAAGTGTAAGCAGAACCATCTTCTGTGTTGAGGTCCAGGAGTGAATAAAAAGGAAAAAATGAGAAAGGGGGCTGAACACTAGCATTTATCTCTTGCTGCTTCCTGAGTATTGATGTAATGTGACCAGTTGATGTATGATTCTGTCACCACAGCTAGAGCCATTTGTTTTTGGTACCATGCATTTCCAGCCATGATGGACTGTATTCTGTACCAGCAAACTGGGCCGAAATAAACACGCCTTTCTTGAAGCTGTTTTTGTCATGTATTTTGCCACGTCAACAAGAAAATTAACAAATACAACCCGTGTAGAATATATTCCTGGGCTTCCTTGCTTTCTTGTGTCCTAGTGTATTAGATACATGGGGTGCATCATTAGGACATCAGTAGAAGGAGGGAGAATTTTGAGTATTTATTTACCTACCTTCCTCCCTTCAGGTTGTCCTGGGCTAAATTTATCCCCAAGTAAAAAGTTGTCTCCTCCTGGGAGCCCTTTCCATGTAACCCTCCTTCTAGAAGAAACTCTTTTCCATCATCTTTTCAGGCCTGATGTAATAGTGAGACTAAAACCTTTTCAGGACTCCTGGATCTTTTCTTGTAAAACGCTATGAAGTGTGGTGTGGTAGGAGGTAGGGGCATGAGTCAACCACTCACATTGCATCAGTAATCTGGAAACAGAAAGAGGTGAATGGTAGTGCTCAGCTCACTATCTTACTTTTGTCAAGTTCATGAAACTTCTTTCAGTGCACTTCAGTTGAGCCTGCTGGCCTAGCTTCCTTGTGGGATCCTGAATGGCACATAAATTCTCTTGTCTTTTCTAGGTATCTATGAGAAATCTAAAGAAGACACCTGTGCTTTTTGTGTTTGTTTGCTTGACTATCTACTACTCTGGATTGAAAAGGCAAGTTTACTGTTACTTATTTATCTTTATCTCCACTTGCATTTATTATACCTTGAGATGTTTTCATTAGTGTATATATATATATATATATTAATTATATGTGATATGGGATTTGTTGTGATATTTATTCATTGTACTTTGGAAATATTCACTCCTCCATTACTCTTTCATATCTCTCTTCCACTCTCACTGCCTTTCATTTATTCAACATTCTCCTTTCATGCCTTTTTTTTGTTGATGTAATGAGCTTGATTAAGGTTGCCTGCCTAAACACTGGTAGGAGGTTATTTATTGTATTGTGGACAACTTACTGGTGGCTACACCACTGAAGAAAATGACTTCTTCTCACCTGGTAACAATCAATAAGTTTCAACAGTTCCTCGGGGGGAAAAAATGAAGCCTCATGATAGAATGCTGACATGTCCAAATCTTATGATGGTATTGTTTAAGTAATCACAGCTACCATGAGTTCAAGGGTGCAAGACAGTATTCCACATCATTCCATTGCTTCTTTCACTTCTCACATAAAGTTCTCAAAGCAATCCCACTCACTTTCCCAAGTTCTTCTGTGAGCCTCTTTGTGGGTGGTGTAGATATCTCATTTATGGACATTCAACAGTCACTTATTCTCAGCAATTTGTTCAGTTATGAGAATGTACAGTTGCCACTATCTACTGCAAAAAAGAAAAAGCTTGTCTGACCATAACTAAACTAATCTAAAATTATTGAGAAGGTTGTCTGATTGGCATATTGTGTCCATTTAGCCAAATAACAGTTGTAGTTTCTCTACCAGAGTTGATCACCTACTCAACCATTGGGTTTTGGTTGGGTGTGATGATTAATACTGATTGGCAATTGTGATGAAGACTAGAGTCAACTAGGAGACAAGCCTCTAGGACCACATATAGGGGATAGTCTAGATTAAGTTAGTCTCTAGCAGTACCAGTGAGGAACTATTGTAGTAGAAGGGCCTGCTTGCTAGTTGGGGCCTCCATCCCGCCTAGTTCCCACAGCTGTTTGGCCCCAAAGAAAGTCATGCAGAGAGGTCTATATTAAGTTATAAACTGATTGGCCCATTAGCTCAGGCTTCTTATTAGCTCCTGTCGCTTATATTAACCCATTATCCTTATCTATGTTAGCCACATGGCTCAGTACCTTTTTCAGCGGGGCAGGTCACATCCTGCTTCTTTGGTGGTCCAGGCAGGTCTGCCAAGAGAGCTTCTTGCTTCCCAGAGTTCTCCTTGCTCTGCCTCTACTTCCTGTCTGGTTGTCCCACCTTACATCTTGGCTAATGGCCAATCAGCGTTTATTTAAATCATGATTGACAGAATACAGACTATTCTCCCGCACCAAACTATTTTGATTAGTATAATTGAGATGGGAAGAGCTACCCTAAATGTGAGCAGCACCTTTCTCTGAGCTTGGTTTCTAGACTGAATAGAAAGGAGAAAACTAGCTGAACATGAGCCTTCATTTCCTTCTGCTTCCTGTCTGTGGATATAGTGTGATCAGCTGCCTCAAGCTTCTGTTGCCATGACTTCTATTCTATGATGAAATGTATCTGGAATTGTGAGCCAAAATAAAGCCTTTCTCCCATAAGTTACTTTTGTCTGAGACGTTTTATCAGAGCAACTGGAAAAGTAACTAAAGCACTGGGTTTACAGTACTAGACACGAATTTCCTCTGTGGAACTGACCTTAATTTTAATCATAAAGTTGTTAGTTACACCAATAATAGACATTATTGCACCAGTGAGCACATTTTGCCTAATGTATTGTTACTCTATTCACAATAATGGAATTGAAACCACTTGGATGTAGATAAATAGATAATGGAAATGTGATATATAATATATATGCTTAAATATTATATATGTAGTGGAATTTTATTCAACCAAAAGGAGAAATGGAATTACAAAATTTGGAAGAAAATTAGTGGAATTGGGAAATATTATATTAAGTGAAATAACCAAGCTCAGAAAGACGAACACCACATGCGTTCTCTCATGTGGGTCCTAGCTTCAGTTTTTATATATGCTCACTTACAAGGAAATCAGTGTGTGTAGAAGCCAGAAAATAAGAAAGGGACCTGCAACAGTGGGATAAAAAGGCTTTATTAAGGTTGAAGACTAATAGAGCACATTAATAGGGAAGTGGAAGGAGGAATATGGAGATGGAAGAATTTAAGTGGGGAGAGAGAGCAGGGAGAAGGGAAGAAAAGTAGGTGGAGCAGAGTGTTATTCCAAACTGATAGTGTATGAAAAAGTGAAAAGGAAATACGATACTTGGTAAAAATAGTTTTAAAAGTTAAAGATTTGAATATAGGTACCCTGCATAGGGGATAAAGCTGCTCACAGAAGCCCTGCATTATTAAATGAAATTCTAAGTGTCAGAAATAAGCCATCTTCTTACAACTTGTTTGTCAGGGAGGCCCCTAGAGCATTATAGGCAATTGCTGTTGTGGTTGGTAGTACACAGACCTAGATGCTAAGATCTTATTGTTGGGGGCACCATATGCTTCACAGTTGTAAGACAGAGAAATAAGTTGGGTATAAGCTGGAAACTTCCTCCCTGCTGGCTACCACTTACAGTCCTGCAAGTTTGTATGCAAGCTTCTGAGGGAAAATTGTCACAAGAGTCTTTGACTTATTCTGTCTGTCTGTCTATCCATCCATCCATCCATCCATCCATCCATCCATCCATCCATCCATCCATCCATCTATCTATCTATCTATCTATCTATCTATCTATCTATCTATCTATCTATCTATCTATCTATCTATCTATCTATCTATCTATCTATCTGAAATAGACAGGGTTTCTCTGTGTAGCTCTGGCTGTCCTGGAGATTGCTCAGTAGATCATGCTGGCCTTGAGCTCAGATATCTGCTTGCTTTTGCCTCCCAAGTACTGGGATAAAAGGCATATGGTTTGACTCATTCTATTTTTAAAGACTTGTATTTAATACAGTTGATGTGAACTTTAAAAAAAATAAAAAAAGACTTGTATTATTTGCACAACTGTTTTCTACTTTGTAATATAGAACCAAAGGGTCAGTTTAATCTACTGAAAAGAAGACTATGCTAAGAGTCAGAAGACTTGGCAATTTTCCGTGTTTCTGTCCCAAACTAGCTATGAGATTGGACAAGTGACATGGCTTCTCTGTGGGTCTCAGTTCTTTAAGATGAAAATATTGAATTAAATGAATTCCACAGTACTGTTTAATGCTTATTCTATAGTGACTAAAGTTTTCCCTGGAAGAGTTGGAGCAGACATTCCTTTGATGTTAACTCACTTAGCATTCCATGCAGGAAAATACACTGATACATCTCCCAACCTTTCTTAAGCAAGAAGGGAGGGGGAGAGAGAGATAGAATACAAACCATTAGAAATAACAAGTGAAGCTTTTACAACCTTCCAATCAATCTCTCTGCCCTCAGATTGGCAGATTAAAGTTCTTGACATCTGAATGATTTATTATGACTTAAAGTCTATACTTACAGCACTTCAGCTTGATTTCTTCACAACAACAGGAGGCAATGGAAGGAGACAGATGATAGGCAGGGAGCAACCGACCAGTTGCTGAAGAAATGGAAGATTAAATTTTCCCATATGGCCTTTTAAGGAGTGAGGATGCTTTGTTGTTGTAATTGGCTTTGTTTGGATAGTTCATGAGAGTAGGAAAAATAGACAGGGACAAGAATATCTAGACATATCTGGATAAAAAGGAGAACCATCAAGAGAAATGGAAAAATATAAATCAGTAAGAGAACAGCTTGGAAGGAAGCTATGGATTTAGATCTCCTTTATTCTAGTCCAGTGTGCAGTAAACTTTACACACATGGGGATCTAGGTATTTCAATCAATGTAAATTGGTGACATAAAAACACTGTGCCATTTCATATAAGGGACTTGAACATCTGCAGATTGTGTCCATAGGTATTCTGCAGATAGCAAGGGACAATTGTATTTAATATAAGACATGCAATGTTCTATTGTTGAAATACAGTGGTGAGCAAATGAGATGGATCACTGCTGTCACTGAGCTGGCTTCCTACTAGAGCAGTCAAGGCAAAAGTAATAAAATATAATTTGTTAATAAGGTGTTTTGAAGAAGATTACAGAAAAGAAGCATTGACTGCAAAATGTGTCTCTGGGAAAGTAGCACCTAACATAAGCCTAGAGTGTCTCAGGAGGTGGCCTACAATATTAAGAAGGACATTTCAAACAGAGCTATAAAGAATAGAAAGGAAGCCAATGTAACTACAGGGAAGGAAAGAGGAAGCACACACCGAGCTGTGTGCTTATCATTTGTACTTTTTCTCTATGTCTCAGTAAATTTATGTCATCACTACTTAACAAGCTCTAGAAAGCATGCTTGAGGGATAGTAATAGAGATTTAAAGTGGTGCCTGAAAACCCCACCTTTTCTTTGTTTCCTTTGATATGGAACTGACAAAGAGGCGCAACACATAAGGCAGACTATCAAACAAAATTCCCAGCACCAGAAATAGGAAACCTCCTTTTAGACTGTTTGCCATGGGAGTCCAAGAGAACCCCCCCCATGCATAAGCAGTATAGGCATTGCTATTGTCCTTGGTTTCTTCCTCGAGGCTAAAGGCAAGTTTTGATTGCTTAAAACACCACGCAATTTGAACACGTGATTCAGAGTAATCAAGTTGGAGCCTACCTGGACTCCTTCTCCCTGAAGACTAGTTCTCATGGTGCTGGAAATAGCTATCCAAGTTGTCAATGGAAAGAAACAATTAATATTTCTACCCAGCTGCAGTGCCTTTGAACAACAACAATGATCAGACTGGCAAGGGTGCATGAGTTGCACTTACGTATTGGAGGTAACCAACAGCCATTTAGTTGGATTCAAGCCCTGCTCAACAGGAGAAAATTTGTGCCTAGTACTTTAATCTTAGTCCAGTGTTCATGGCTGATGAGGCCATGGAACTCAGAGGAGAAGCTGCTGCTGCCACTTCAGTAAACCAGTATAATGCATTCTAAGTACTTATACACAGAGATAAGCACATTTCTCACCCTTCATCAAAGAATTTCTTTTTGCAACAGATAGAGATCATTAAAGAAAGCCACCATTAGTCATAATGTGGAGAACTGACCTTGTAGTGCCCAGTTTCAGTACATACACCTACTATAAAACCCTTACGCTGAGGCTTGGGGAACATTGAGGAAGAAGGGGCACAAATATTATAAGGTCCAGAGGACCAGGGTTGGATGTCTGCTGCAAGATAATGCTTTCTATATATGACAGGGAAGCTGCACCCAGGAAATCTCTACAATATCATTGCCTTAACAAGACCTTAAAAAATAATATCACCGATTTACATGCCACCATGGACAGGGAATATCTCACAAGGCTTCACCTATAGAAGAACGACAGGCAACTGGCGGTTGCTGAGAGTGAAAGAATCAGTCTTCTCCTGGGATGAGTGCCCTGAGAGGTTAGTAAATACCAAGACGTGAACCCCAAAACACATATGAACAACTCTAAATGGTCTCAGTAGATTGTATTTGTAAATGTGTTTGTGTGTGTGAGTGTGTGAGAGTATGAATGTGTATGTATGAGTGTGTGTAAAAATGTGTGAGTGTGTGAAAGTGAGTGTGCATGTAAACGTGTGTGAGTGTATGTGTGTGTATGTATGTGAGACTGAGTATGAGTGTGTGTATATGTGTGAGTGTGTGTGTGAGCATGTGTGTGTATTTGAATGTGTTATGGTAAGGTTGATGCGCTATGCATGATGACAAGATCGGGAAGATCAGGAGAATGAGTAAGAATATTATCAGCCAACTTTAGCAAGCTTCTATCCCATAATCTTCCATTTGGGGACCCTTAGTTACTTTTCTTTAGTGTTGTAAGAAACACTGTTGTCCACCTGCTGGTGTTACTCTAGAAGGAATGCAGCTTGCAAGGAAAATGAAAGGAAGATGTTTGCATGGCTTTGACTCTTGCATAGGTAATTCCAGTGAATGCACAGGACATATTTACATGATGCTGGAAAGCATTTACATGGTGTTCGAGTCACATAGCTTATGAATAAGAGATTGTTTTCTTCAAATGAAAGCTGAGAATGCCAATTTGATTCTCTAAGTCAACCCAAGGCAGTGAGGACAGGGTATGTAAATAACTGACTCAATGTAAAAGGCTTTCTTCTTGTAGTGGAAAAATATAAGGGAAAAAAGTAGTGAAGGAAGGGTTCTTCTTTTTTTCTTTCCAAATTTCATCTCTATCTGTCTGTCATCTATCCATCCATCCATCCATCCATCCATCCATCCATCCATCCATCCATCTATCTATCTATCTATCTATCTATCTATCTATCTATCTATCTATCTATCTATCTATCTATCTATCTATCCTTCTCTCATATATTGCATCTCTACTGCAATTCCCCCCTCCTCTCTGCTCAGTGCCTCACTCTGTACTCCCTCTCCTCCAGATCCATCCCTCCTCCTTTTCCTTCAGAAAAGGGCAGACCTCCAAGGGATATCAACAAAATATGGTACATCAAGTTATAATAAAACTAGCCACATCTTCTCATATTACAGCTGGGCAAGGAAATCCAGTAGGAGGGAAAAGGTCCCAAAAGCAGGCAAAAGAGTCAGAGACAACCCTTGCCCACACTGTTAAGAGTCCCACAGGAATATCAAGCCACTCAGCCATAACATATATTCAAAGGACCTAGGTCAGACCCATACAGACTCCTTGATTGTCTTTCTCTGTGGGCCCATATGGGCCCCGGTTAGTTGATTCTGTGGGCCATTTTCTTGTGATGCCTTGACCCCTCTGGTTCTTACAATCCTTCCTCATAGAAATGCTCTTCTTATAGTTCTGTTTACTTGAGTGCTGGTAACATGAGTATGTTCAGTTCATGAGAATTCACTGAACCATATGCTTACTACCTGTGCACTTTTCTGTATGTTATATCTCAGTAAAAGTCTGCCAAAATGAAGCAAGCTACCATTTGTATGTGTGCTCTTGAGAAACGCACACACACACACACACATACACACACACACACTTGTAGACAATGTATAGGTATCTTGAGGGGTACATAAGAAAGTGATAGGCAAGGATGCTTCTGGTAGGGAAGCAAGGAGACTGAAAGGAAAAAACGTAAAGAGGAACTAGTGTTTTCCTGTGTACCTTTTGTATTTTAAAATTTTTAAACTGTATTATGCATGATCTCTTCCATGTACATAATATAGTTGGAATAATCAACAAAAAGTGGAAGGAGTGAATTTACCCTGAAGACATTTTCAATATAATAAAGCCAACAACTGTACCTTTTTCTTATCTTCTAATTTTGAACTATCAAAGGGAGATAAAGAAGTAATGAGTGCAGAGATCAAAAGGGCACTATTTCTGATGGAAATGATGGAAAAATGGCATAATTGTACTTGCCACATAGGCTTTTTAATGCTGACCTTCATAATTAGGCAGAAACTCCCACGAAGATATGAGAAACGCAAGAAAATTGTAGGTCTAGGCCACAAGAAGGATTTTATAGCAGTGAGGAGACAGTTTGTTTCTTCTTGAGGTAGATAGGTCCCTACAGGGTCCATTATTGCTTCCAAATCCAAAACTCCTGAGGAGAAGGAAAAGAGAGGATAAAGAGAAGTCTACAGAGTTATGGTCATTGTCATCTTCCCACTTGGGGACACTTGGGAAGTCAAAAGGAAATGTTTACTTCAGCTTTCCTCAACTAACAATATATCATTTGACTGTGACGATAGTGTCTTTCATTTCCTGAGCAGTTACTATGTAAGGCACAGGGCTAAGTGTTTCCTTGTGTGTGCTTTTACAGACATTATCCAACTGTAGTCTCATAGTAACCCCAAAACAAGAGGTTATCACTAGTCCATTTCACAGATGGAGTGACCCACTGTGGATCACAACTCCACTTTCCTGATGTAGGGACTAACAAGCAGACTTCGTAACTTACCTAAGATCACCCAACTAGTAAATGATACTGACTTTTAAACTCAGACTTTCAAATCCCGTCTTATTCATCATCGGACTATAGCCATCGCTAAAGGTATAGATTGTAGACTTGATATTTGTGTCTTTCCCTTCCTCCTCCTCTTCTTCTTATCCTCTTCCTTCTTCATATTATTATTAATTTTTTCATTTATTTTACACACCAACTAGCTCTTCCCCCCTCCTTCTGTTCTGTCTCCCTATCTCCCATCTACCCCCAATCCACTCCTCCTTTAAGAAAGAGATTGGCCTCCCATGGGAATCAATAAATCATGGCATATCAAGTTGAGGCAAGACCAAGCTCCTCTCTCTGCATCAAGACTAGGCAAAGCATCCCAGCATGGGGAATAGGTTCCCCAAAGCCAGCTCAAGTGCCAGGGACAGGTCGTGCTCCCGCTGCTAAGGGTCCCACAACCAGACCAAGTTATACAACTGTCACACATATGCAGAAGGCCTAGGTTGATCCCATGCAGGCTCTCTAGTTGTTGATCCAGAGTTGATGAGATCCCACCAGATCACGTTAGCTGTCTTTGTGGATTCACCTGTCATGATCTTGACCCTCTCTTACAATTCTTCCTCCCTCTTTTGGACTCTTGGAGCTCATCCCGGTGCTTGGTTCTATATCTCTGCATCTGTTTCCATCAGTTACTGGATGAAGGTTCTATGATGACAGTTAGGGTAGTCACCAATATGATTATAGGAGGTCAGTTCAGGCACCCTCTCCACTATTGCTAGGAGACTTAGACTCAGTTCTCTAATCTGTGAAATGTAATGGAATAGATTAGAACAGTAGTTCTCAAAGCATACATAGTCCCTGGACCAGAAAGAAGCATCAGCCTCACTGGGGAACTTGTTAAAGAGAATCCTTCTGAATCAGGAACTCTGGGGTGGAACCCACTAATTTGCATTTTAATGATTCCTCCAAAGAATATGCTGAAGTTTAATATACATATGACCTCAGACTTTTCTCTTAATTCTGCCCCCTTGAGCTTTAACCTCTGTTTCCAGCTAGTTGATCTTTTCAGCGACAGTCCACTTCTAGAATAGGTACAGTTCCTCCTCCCCTTTTTTGCAAGCACCTACTGTCAGGCTGGTGGTGTTGGGGGTGCAGTGGCACCTCAAGGAACATTCTTTGGGGTAAAGAAGCCACTGTATTTTCATCTCTTGGTAAAACTCATGGGTATAGCTTTAGCTGGATCAGCTTCCAAACTGTAGATTGTGCCGGTGGGTGGCGAAGGCAAAGAAGTGAAAGCAGAGCCTCTCAACCTGGGCAGAAATTGCAGCAGATGCTGTGAATGGCTAGGGTAGAAGATTGATCTGAGGTTCAGATCCCTACAGCATTAGGGTAGAGGACAGAGAGGAGGCTGTTTTCGGGGTACTTCTGGCTTTCCTCCTTTTCATCCTACTGTGTCTGTTGCTGCCCGCGGTCCCTGCATTGGCTGGCTATTCTGACTTCTGATGTCAGCCAGAGGAGATTTGTTAGAGCAGGGCAGGATCCTGAAAAGGAACAGCAGGTCAGGGATCCAATTTGGAGCAGCTAAAGGGTACCTTAAAATATGCCTCTGTATTTATATGACAGAGGATCAAGTCCTCATTAACACCTCAACACAGGGAAGGGATAATAGTGGGTAATTACGTGAAAGGGTTTTTTTTAAACAGTTATAGAAATAGAGGATATTATTATTATGAAGAATGCTGAATTAGACCCTTGGGCAAACCCTAGGTTTCCAATAGGCTAATGTAGGAGTTTACAGATGTCTACACAGTGTGATTTGAGGGGTGTCATTTAACATCTGAGCACAGATGTATTCGACAGATGATTTGCTGCTACCTTGGCAGTTCAAGAAAGGCCCTGACAGTATGGGATACGACATAGGAAAGTTTTGCCTGTGTGCTGAGTGCAAGGGCAGGAAGCTTCAAGAGACCTTCAGGGATTAAGTGATATACCATGTGTAAAGTACCTGGCACAGTGGCTGGCTCAGAGAAAGGACTTAACAACAACAAAAACATCGAATCAAGCTAGAAGTGTCTGGAAAAACTGGGGCCGTGAGGTACTGCTTAAGGAAAGAAGTTTGGAGGAAGGTCCAGGCATTGAATGAGTGGCGATTAGGGACATGTTGGAAAGGCGAGGAAAGGAGAAGTGAGTGCAAATCAATTTGGCTGACTCATTCAGAGGCCCTTAGCATCCTCACATGGAAAGGCCCGAATCAGCTGGTTCTTCCATTAAGAATGTTATATATATGATAGAGTTTTGGTCTGAGATTCAGATCCCTACAGCATTAGGGTAGAGGACAGAGAGGCTGCTTTCAGGGTACTTCTCTTGGCTTTCCTCCTTTTCATCGTACTGTGTCTGTTCCTGCCCATGGTCCTTGCATTGGCGGGCTATTCTGACTCCTGATGTCAGCTGGAAGATATATATATATATGTTCTTTGGGAATTTCATATCATGCGCCCCGATCACACTCATTTCCCAGTCCTTCCATGTCTGAACCTGCCCCCCCGTGGCCCCACCCCCAAAAAACCAAAAACCAAATGAAAATTTAAATAAACAAAGAAAAAAAGAGTCTCTTCTGTGCAATGCATATACTCACTGGAGCATGGTCAAACTCTCAATGGCCTGTCGCTCAAACAGCACCAAGTGGTTTCTATCCTGCACCCTTGCTAGAAGCCATCAACTGTGCAAAGCTAACTTCAATATCTTTATCACGTTTTGAGAGTTCTTGCCAACAGCTTCCTTTCTGGGCCATTACTTTTCTTTTAGGGAGCAGGGGAATAAGGGTTGTCACAGAAACCTCCCATGTCCCTCTCTCTCAACTTTGTGTCTGCCGTCATGGATATCACTGAGAAAGTAGCTTCCCTGCTCTTCTATTCAGCAGGAGTGTGGATCATGGGCTCCCACACGCTTTCTAGAGACAATACAGACCATGACCACAGCCCCCAGCTATAGTAGGCTCAAGAACCCAGAATGGACCTCCAAGGCCATGTGGGCCTAGACATCACCATGGCCTCAGATGGCAGCACAGGCCACACAGATCAGCATGGCCCTTGGTGGTAGCAAAGGATGTTCTTTTTGAAATCTTCATTTTCACTTGAATCTGTTTGGGAAGTATCTGTGCCACACAGAAATTATGCAGACTAGTAGCCTGCTGTCATAAAAAAATTGCATTCTTTTCTCTGTACCCTCCTGACACAGTAATAATACATTGCAACAAAATGAAGAAAATTGACATGAATCATAAAGATTTTTTTGTTTAATTTGTGTTTGTTTAGCGGCACTAAAGAAACATTTCAGGTCACTGGTTTTCTTTGGTGGAACAAAACACAGGGATCTCTTGTGTGTAGCTTTAGGGACCCAGGTCTCTATGCCAGGTGAACCTTTATATTCTAGATGGCAGTTGGTCTCTAAGGTGCTGCTTTGGATTTGTGATCTTTGGAACTCAGTTAGCTTGTGTCCCTCCTCTTTCCTCTTTACCATGACTCTCAACTCTGATGGCTGCTCTCAGGAAGCAGGGAACTGCTATAAAGTCTGCATACAGACTGTAATCACGAATGCATAAAAAGCAAGGCAGGCCCCACACACCAGTTACCGTCATCATCAAACCCTGCCACATCCCAAGGAAACAGAGCAAGGACTCCAGGAAGGAATTATGTGCTGATTCTAGATACCAAAAATGTCACATTGTGTTGGCCACTTCCCACAGATGTTGTCAAGCAAAAGGCATCATGAGACATTAAAAATTCTCTTTGTGAGCTTACAGAGCCAAACATCAGGCCTGCCTTTCTCTCTAGAGTTACAAACTGGGCTTCTGGCTGGTCCCTTCCTTTCTCTCTTCAACTCTTTGATGTGATCTACAGTTATGGGTGAACGCTTTCCTTGGCCTACCAGCAATTTTTTTCGTGTGGCCCTTTTACTGGAATCGTTCTGAAATGCGTCTACAAAAGTTACAGATGCTAACAATCTTCTAAGTAGGCTGCTTGCATGACAAGTGTAATTTAAAAGAACTCTTAAATGATCTCTAGGACTTTGTGAAGTTGCAGTACGCTGGTTGAATTGGGAGTGTTATTTTGTAAAATTTTAAATTTGCTTTCTATCTGTTCAGCTTCCAGCTCTCTTCATCTTCTTTCCCCCAGCTCCCAAATGTCTTAAATCAGTGGCAGTGCCCTCTCCTGGGAGCCTGGTTTTCCCTTTGGCTTTCTCCCTGTCTTCCCCAGCCAGCTACAAGTCAGTTGGACAGAGACTTGGTGCATATGGGACATTCTTCCTCATGCCCTGCCGTGTCTCCATGTCTGCCAGCTTACCCATAGCTCCTCTACTGTCTCAGAGTCTCTCTGCAGCCTCATTTAGCATGTCTTTGATATTCTGTGCACATCACTGGAAGCACATGATGTATGTGAAAACATTTCGGCTTCAAGAAAGAACAAAGTTCACAGGGTCAGGCTTCTGAATAAATTTTGATTAGGTTGATGAGCCTGAAATAGACTGGAAGGAAAATGGCCTTCCTCAGCCTTCTAGGCTTCTACCCTTTTAGTTCTCACTGACCATGATAGCTACCATTTCTGAAAAACAGAACACAGGCTGTGCTTCCCTTTCTCTGTGAAACTTTAAATAAACTGGTCACTGATTTTTCGGTGTTGTTCACTGTCTTATGACAGCAACAAACATTTGCTGAGTGCTTAAGTGCCGTATGCTTTAGATGGATTAACTTACTTGATCTTTCCTATCACTCTGTAAGATATACAGTAAGTTACCATTCCCATTTTACAGACAAAGAAATAGAAGCACAGAAGCACTGATAGCTTAAGCAATTTGTCTCCAATTATATATTAAAGAAGGTGCATAGCTGGAATTGAAATTCTGAAAGTCTATGTTCCCTTGCCTCCCTTTTCCCAAACAAAGTTAAGATAACCTCCTTTGTCACAATTTTGTTATACAATTACTTGTCTATATTCACAACTTCATTGAAAACTATGCAGGGCAGGAGTGGTATTTAATTCATACTATAGATAGCAAGATCTTATATAGTGTTTGGTGCAAAATACACACTAAATAATAGTTGAGTGAATAAGGAATGATTTTGCTCAAGTAGAAAATGTAAGGTTTTTAAATGAAAAGATCCGAATATTTCTGCTGGTTGTGTGGTCTTGGTAAAGTGGTATAATTATTGAATCACAGTTTCTTCTTTTCCAAAATGAAAATAAGAGAAACTGTACAGCCTCATCGTGACAATTACTTAGATGATCTTTTTATACAGCATATAACATAGTAAGGGTGTTCATCACATGCTTTCATTCATTAATTCATTCACTCATCCATTCATTTACTCACTTGTCTATTAGTTTTGGCTGTACACGGAATAGAGTTTCTTCCTTGTCAAATTGCATTCTAATGTGGGAAAGGACAAAAAAGGAGTAAATAAGAAATGTGACATTAATTAGAGAGTGACTAGAAAGCTACTTACTCATTTATATAGGATTGACTATCAAGAGAGGCCCTTATAGAAATGTTGATATTGATGTATCAAGGCTAAACAGGAGACAGCTACATGAAAAAGCAGGAGGTGATCATTCTATGAAGCAAGTGAGAGACCAGTCAAAATAAGGTCCTTGAGTTGAGAAGGAAATCAAAGTGTTAAAAGAAGACAGAGGAGCCCAAGAAGGTTGACACTTAAGAGGAGACAGGTAGAAAATGGGGTTGGGAAGACAGGTGAGTGCCTAATGTATGAGACCCTTCACATTCCTGTTAAAGATTTTTAACTAACGTGAGCATGGTCAGAGACTATAGCTATATTTAAGGTTAAGGAGTAACAATTATATTCTTTGTAATTTTGGAAGCCACTTGAGATATTGTGTGGCATGCTATAATTAAAATGAAAATTGTATTTATGTTAAGTTTTATGTGCCTGCTAGATGTAAGAGAAGAAGCAAATAGAGAGTTGAGCAAGTAAGTCAAGAGGTGAGAAGTTATGTCAACTTGTTTGCTTGAAGCCATGCTCACTCAGTCAGCCGATGAAAAACCATTCCTACGCATGTCTGGGTGGGTGCTTCTGGAAGAGGTTAACAGTTGAACCGGTAGATGAGTACAGAGGATCCACCCTCACTCAATATGAACATATACCAGTCAACCTATTGAAAGCTTGGAAAGAAAAACAAAGCCAAGGATGAATGAATTTACTTTCTCTTCTGAACTCAAGTATTCATTTTGCTGGCAGAAATTAGAAGTCTTGGTTCTTGAGCCTTCAGACTCAGCAAGACTCCCTAGTTTTTAGGCCTTCAGCCTCAGAGTGGGAACCACTGGCTTCCTAGTTCTCTTGACTTCTGACTCAAACTTCTTCTTCCACTGGTCAGCCTGCTTTTCCAGCCTGAGTAGCATGTGGTGACACTTCAAGGCCTCCACAATCATATCAGAAAAATCCCATAATGAATTCTCTCTCTCATTGTTTTATCTCTTATTTTTTCTGCTTTTTTTGGGGGGGGGAACCTTGACTAATACAAAGGTCATGGGAAAGATCAGATTTAAGGTTAATTTACTGATAAATGCCATTTAAGATTATAAAAATAAGTAAGATTACCCAAGTAAGAGTATGGAGACAAGAATGATAATGATGGTGATGATAATACTGTGACTAAGATAATGCTAATAATAATTCTAATGGACCTGTATAAAGTTCCAGGCACTGTTCAAAGTGTTTTATATCTGCATGAACACTAATAATCTTTACAACAATGTTAAAAAATAGGCTATAGGATTATTTCTACTTTATAAACAAGGAGCTTGAAGTGCTGACAGTTTTGAGCAAATTGCTCAACTTCACACTGAGTAAGTAGCAGATAAGATTCAAAACTAAGTAGTTAGCATTCTGGGTTAATTCTCTCAACTACTATGCTATCATCATATTGCAAGAAAAGGGGGCTCAGAATCAAACCCTGGAGCTTTCTCCCAGTTGGGGGGGAGCACAGAGAGAGGTCTTGGTAAAGAAGAGCAGTAAAGAGTAATTGCTGAGTGTGGTGTCATTCCAGGCAAGGCAGTAAGGAATATCAAAAAGAAGTGTTCAGGCCTGTTAAATATGCTTGAGTTATAAAGTAAGGAGATGGAGAAGTTTCCACTGGATGCAGGATCAATATGGAGGTAGCTGAAGTCTTCCTAAGAACAGTTTGCATTCTTATTAGTGCTCACTGTTTCCCAGAAGATTCCTTTCTTCAGTTATTTTCTTCCTTTGTTAACTTTGGTAACCCCTTTTAATATTATAACTGGCCTCTTAGGCCATTAGGCATGCACAATTAGATCATGTCTGTTTCCTTTGGTACTTATTCTGAGTGGCATTTTATTTTTGGATTTTTATCTCATTGTCTTATTTTGATATGTCACAATTTAGTTTCCTTGAGTTAAATTTTTTTTTCTTTTGGAGCTATTATTCCACTCACCAAAGGGGTTACCTAAGGGCCTCTTTAATCAGATGCACAGCTTCCCTTTCCTTGGCGGTCTATTGAGAGTGGAAAAGGGAAAAAAGATCCCTGAGTGGCAAACCTAAGAGCTGAGTACTAGGCAATTTTGATGCATTGAGTAGTCCTTCCTTCCTGTTCCTATGCTTGAGTAATTGATAGACAGTATCTGAAGGTAAAGTCTTCTTCCAGCAAGGTCAATGATTTCTACTAGGCAGTATAGAGTAAGGACTGATGACAAGACTAGTATCTTTAATTAGCTCTGTGCAAACTCTCATCTAGGTTCCTTATTTAGAGCGCAGTTGTATCTAGAAAAGGTGTGATTTATTTTTGCCAGCGTGTTAGAACGTATCTGAATACATGAAAACGAAGCTCATTTCTAGACATCGTTCTTCGAGCAATGTTGCCTTGGGAAGGTGAATGACGGCACACCTCAGCCTCAACAGGACAAGGCACTTTCAGAGGTGACTTCGCCTTGCTCTCTGATGAGGAAAAGCACTGTCCTGAGAAGCATGTCATCAGCCTGCAGAGCCTCCCTCAAGTTCAGGAGAACAGATGGAGCAAGCACAGTAAGAGACAGACAAATGCTTATCACTATTTCTCACTAACTTTCTCAAAACATCAACACTGGCTTTCCCTGGAGGTCTTAGCTCAGGCGTTGCTTTAAAGAGAGCTGAATTCATCAAGAATTCACAGAACAGTCATAGAACTCACTGTGCCAGGTTCCTCGGGGCACTGAGGGCCTCACTGTAATTGCCACTCCATATAGAATTTGGAACTGTTAGGGGCCAGAAAGTTAAAGCTTTTGAGCTTTTCTCACACAGACACAAAAGTGTCTTCCTTCTGTAGAAATGTTTCAGGCTATTCTAACAAAGTATTTCATTTTTTTTCTAGGACTTTTTTGAAAATGTGGACTCCTGGAATCCTGGAACATAAACTAGGAGAATGGGTCATCATCGTAGATCCCAAAGCAAAGGAATGGGTCTGAGGAGAACTTTTGATCTTAAAGTGCTGCAATGGACATTCAAACTGGAGGCAGGGTAGATAGGTTGGGAGGTGGGGAGATGGTAAAGCAACCAGGGAAATAGAAATGAGAACATTGGGTGGACTTGGGAAGCCAAATTCCCTTGTAGGAAAAGAGATGAAGCAGAGGGATAACGACCTATTAGGTGATAAAAAAATCTACATAAGCATGAACAAGTAAGACCCTTGGATTTTACCACTATCCTTCCTATGTATTTCAACCTGAACTAACACAGAAAAGCATGTGAGGGTAACAGAGAGGAAAGTGAAGGGCCCTTGCCATTAGACCAGAAATAGAAACATCTGAAACTTTCCACTGGAAAAACTTGGCAGGATTAGTCCCTCGTGGGACCTTAAAAGAATCTCAGTTTAACTCTTGTTGGCCTGCATAGTTCAAGGGTGTGGTGTGCTTGGAAGAGCTTGCACTCCCGGGAGAGAAACGTGATCATGAAAAGTTCCTTTGTTATGTGGGGTTGAGGATGGAATATTCTCCCTTTTTGTAAACTCCCTCAGACAGGCTGGAAACTGGTGATCACAGTGAAATCTGTCTCGAGGTCTTCTCTTCACCTCGACAAGTCCCACCCTGTCAGTGATGAATTTACCTTCTTTCAAGTTTCCAGGGAGAATATATTTTTAATGCCAAGTAATTAGTTTTTATGAATTTCTGCCTGGAATTTAAGTTCAGAGTTAGATTCTTTATAATGAGGACAGTTTATTGGCCAACATTAGATATAAGTCATAATCAACGGATAAACCAATGTAGCGGTTTCAAAGTGATGAACACACAGGAAAACTGACCACAGTTTTCCAGAATTCCATCAGCGCTTGAGACTCACCAGAGAGGGAGGGGATGATGAAATACTGTTGGAATATTTTCTCTGGACCTACTTCAGGAGTATTGTGCCTAGGGGATTATCTGCAGCCTCAAAATTTACTCAAGCCAGTAAAGAACTAAAGAGTAAGATTTCAGTGTTACAATTCGAAAAGTACATTGCTTCTCCCATCTAGTGACAGATGACTAGAATTGTTTTAGAAAAGGATTGATAGATCCTTTCTTTAAATAATCTTTGACTTTCCCAACTTTTCTAACATGGCTGCAGCTGCCCGGAGGTGTCAGATCCTTCAGAGAGCGTCGTTCCTTTGCAGAACACGAGGCTGGAGCCCCAGAGTGCAGTGGAAGTGCTAAGCCCTGGGAGGATGAAAAGGAAGAGGCTGAACATAGAGAAGGCAACTTACTGACGTACACTTTTGCTAAGGAACACTAGCTTTACATAAGTAGGAATTTAAGGCAAATTTACCTCCACGTTAGAGCAAGATTATTCTTAAAGCTTTGTATACTCTCAACCATGTGACATATCAGCACTGTGCCCTTTCAAGTACTCGAAAAATTGTTGATATCTGCACCAAGCCATAGGTAGCATTTCTGACTTAGCAAAACTCACCTTGATAAATCTAGAACTTTTTTTCTTCCTTTAAAACAAAAGACAAGTTCAGATTAGCCTGGTTTGATAGTACTTTTCCCCTCAAATTACTGGGTTACAGCCAATAATCTAAATATTATTTTTTAAAACCAATCTATTCTATCTAAGTTCTCTTGTGCACAATGGACACATTGCTAGGGTACTCTACACACAATCTCTTTCTATTTAAAGAGATTTTAAAAAAGAATGACTCAAAGAAAATGAAATTTCCATTTTCAGGGTCTAGTGTGTGCTTGATCTCACTAGGTGTCATCTAGGAGAGTTCCTCCTAAATTTTCCATGTTGTAGCTAGGCAGTGACCTTCCTCTGCAGCACAACAGCAGTCACACAAACAAGATGCAAGCTAAAAAGGATGCCTGAATTTCCTCTTTCTTGCTTAGGTAGACACCACAAACAGTTCCATCATTACCTTTCAGCTTGTTTGGCCAAAAAGGATTTGTCAATTTTCATTTCAACTGAGCTGGGATGGATCAACAACTGGGAGGAGAGAAGTAGCAGATGGCTGCTCACAGAGTTCAAATGGGTGCAGGGGAAATCGGGGTGTGTTTGCAGCATTTTAGCACTGTGTGGAGTGTTTGGAGGAACATATGCTGAAAGCAGTAAGGCTTATGTGTTCTTTTCCAAGTAAAACACTCTCAGTCTATGTGGCATTCCACTAATAGGCTTTAAGAAGCCAACGTTGCAGAAGGATGTGCCATTGCCAAAAGCCCATCACCAGCTCCCAGAGGATATGCCTGCATGCCTGCATCATCACTTTTAGTAGCTTGTAAACAGCCCTGAACTGTTAGCTGAATCGTAGTACCCACAAAGAAAGGAGATGAAGGCAAATAGCCAGCACGATGTTAGGTTAAATAAACTTGTCACCATCCATGTTTCTTTTTGTCTTTCAGATTACCCTGTCCAAAATCTGAAGAAGTGATTGGTTTTCAGATTACCCTGTCTGGAATCTGAAGAAGTGATTGGTCCAGGGTAAATTAAGTTGAAGAAAAAAACTCAAAACATTCTAGACGATAGCACTGGAGTTATCTGATCTTGAAAAGTCTTATGTACACCTGAGAATAAAGTCTTAGTGGTGAGATAAATCAACACAGGGAAGTAAAAGCATTTGGAGATAACTAGGTTAAATTGCCATGGTTTTATTGGATTGGAGGGAAGGAAAGCTTTTCCAACAAAGGAACATCCTAAGGCCTCCAACACAGCAACTATGTATCCTTTGTCATTTCCTTTTCCCGTCCACATCCAAAGGCAGAAACATTTTTTACACAGTTGCATTCTGTGTTTTCTCTAGAAACATTGTAGCCTCACTGTGGTCAGTATCTTTCTGTAATCTTTACATTCCTTTTCAAGTTTTCGTATAATTACTGGTGATGATTTCATTACTATAATCATGAATGTTATTATTATAGTTATAATTTTTGTAGAAAAATTGAAAATTTTTGTAGAAAAATCGAAAATTACAAAAAAAAATCAGTTGAGAAAAGCTCCCCCATCATTTACCCAAGCACAGCCACTAAGTCTTTTTAAATATTAATGTGTCTTCCTTTGCATCCTAAAGAATACACTGTACATGTGGGGGTGTGTGTCCTGTTCTCTCATTTTACGTCACTAGCAAAACTACCTTAGTAGCAAACCCTGTGAATTATTATAAGCATCCTTTATGAGGACTACAGCACTTTCCATTTCTGGAAGTTCCCTAATGCTAGGATTGTTTTGATAGTTTCCTAATACTGATGACGCTGCAGTGCAGTGCATTAGTTGGGATAATGCCAATATCTGCAAAAAAAAAAAATAGGCTGCTTAAATGTAAAAAGAGAGAGAAATTTGTTTTTCTCTCAATTCAGGTCACAGTTTTAATTGTCGAAGTCATATAAGAATGCAGATGTGGTTTTTTTCTATGAATGTTGCTGAAAATTGTATCCATAGAACATCTACACTCAGATTCACAGGAAAATAAAATGATACAGGGTTGGGGTATGCCTGCTTCTAAGTCACTCTGGGATAGAAGTGGCTTATACTGTGTCTTGTTTTTCTTAATCACACAGCCATAGACAGCAAATGAAAGTTAAAAATGAGTATAGTTGATCATCTATGTGCTTGGCACTTCAATTGCTCTAGAAGAAG
>PVIU01016715.1:0-44191 GCA_004026605.1 Ondatra zibethicus | reverse complement strand
GAGGGAAGGAGGGAGGGAGGAAAATGTGTTTTTAAGTGCACAACTAAGAATTTAGAAGTAGTCTACCAAATATAACAAAGTAAATACTATCTATGTAGAACAGAGCCCAGAATAGGAAGTGTCAGAGTATTTCCTCAACTGAAGGCATGACCTATCACACAAATTATTGCTAATGACCTAAATCTTTTGACTAAGAAACAAAGACAACTTCTTTATAAACATTCCTTTCACAAAATTTCAGTTATCTCCTCTTGGCCCTACTTCTCCATTTACAATTCACCTAGTTAGTGATTATTAGTAACTCACACCTGGTCAAAGGTGAAAACGATGAGCTAGGGACCATGTCATTACTTTCCCCTTTAAATGTCTTAAAGGCATTGTGCTCATTGCTCCACATGCATGACTATTAAATGCTCTGGGTTAATAAACTTGCCCAAAATGCTCCATTCTGCTGACTTTTATGTGAATGCCCTCCCCTGAACAAATCATTAGAGTTCTGCAATGAAGTGAGCTGGGTCATAGCAGCTTAGTAGCAGTGGACCATGAGGTTCAAAAAAAAAAAAGTCTGATAAGAAAGCCCACACCCAAACCTTAAAAACTGCACCACCCCTCTATATCGAAGAAAGAGCAGTAAGTATAACATAGAAGCAATAAAACAAAAATCCTTTGGTACCAAATAACTTAGTTATCAGCTTTGTGAATACAGGAGGAAAAGGGGGGGGGGAGAAAGATTAATAGTAAATAACTACTGGTGAGATGAACCAGAAGAAATTAAAAAGAAAACTGGATTATCTTTAGCACCAGAAGACAATAACATGAGGCAGGTAGAAGGGGTACAGAGACACATGTTCTGTAGCCCCTATAAGATGCATAGTGAGAGTTTCATAGTGACTAGAAGCAAGGTGTGGGTATGCAAGCCTTTATCCGTACTCTGAAGGTAGGATAAGTGAATATCTGAGTTTGAGGCCAGCCTCATCTACAGAGTATTTTCCAGAACAGCCAGGGATACAAAGAGAGACCCTGTCTCAAAAAAAAAGGAAAAAAATTTAAATTATGCATTGGATTCTGCAGTTGCCTGCCCATACTTCTTTTATTTCAAATCTTAAAAACTCATCTCAGTTTAAAAACCAACTCATGAACCAAAATTAGTATGTATCTGTAACACCCATACTCAAACAGTTGAGGCAGGAAGAATCAACAGTCCTAGGCCAATGTAGGCTGAACAGAGAGTCCCTGCCTCAAAATATTTTAATATTATATATAAATATATATTTATGTATATATGTTTGTGTGTATATATTTATATATAATATTAAAATATTTTCTGAGACAGGGACTTTGTTCAGCCTAGGCTGGCCTAGGACTAACAGACACACACACACACACACACACACACACACACACACACACACACACACACACATAAAATTTAAGTACTTAACAACCAAGATTATTTACAAGTCACTATAGGATGGCCAACCCAACAAAAAACATATGTACTATTGGTTACCCAATCACAGATCCTCCTCCCTCATACTTTGCTCCTTGTTATAGAGCCCACCTCCCATTATGAAGCTGAATGTACACATTATTGCTTTCCCAGTCCCAGCTATGTCTACCACATGAAAAAATGCCTAGTCATAAACAAAATGAGCAGAAAGAAAAATGTATGAAGGCTTTCAGAAAAGGTTTATATTCCAAATGAAAGAGGTGTTTGGGCAATTATCATCTTTACTGACTATGGTTGTTACTACAAATCCTCTTCTCACACCCTCTATCAATCTCTCCATAAATCCTTTCAGCTGCACCTGAAAACATGAAGAATCACTTCAACATTCACTCCTGATCCTCTCTTGCTCTAAAACCTCTCTCCTGGCTGCTACATTTCTCTTAATAGTTAGGCCTGCTTCTCCCTTTATCCTCTCATTCTCTTCTCAACAAAGCATCTAGTATGAGCTTTATTTTCCCTCTTTTGGGGTACTGGGTGTTGAACCCATGGTCCCACCTATACTAGTTAAGTACTCTACATTATTGTAGGTGTCCCGGTCCTGCAATAAGCATTTTAGGTCACTTCTCTGCTCAAAAGCTCCCACAAGCATCTCTTCTCACTTAAGTGTAAAACAACAGACAATCTCACAATACAAGGCCCTGCATGACTTGACTTCCTGAGTCTTTGAACTGCAGGTGTGCATTCCTACATCTGGCTCATCTGCCAGTATTGGGGTAGAGGGGTAAGTACTAGAGATTAAAGCAGGTCCTGTACACATAAGGCAAGCACTCTACCATTGATCTACATCCATCTAACAAGTTTTGACTGTCATTTCATTTTTTTCTGTCAAGGTTTTTCTTTCAAAACTGCTGTTTGAATATCTTTTGTTCTGTGTCATAGCTCAAAGCCCTAACCCAAAATGGCACAAATGTTAGGGCCTGGTTAGATGGCTCAATAGGTATGTGCACTTACTGTGCAAATATGGGGGTGTGAATTCAAATCCCCAGAACCCATGCAAAAGGGTGGGCATCTCTCCTTTCCTCAGCCACTCAGCTTCTCATCGTGTCTTCTCGTGAGACTCTCAGAATCAAGTGATTCCTGGCCAAGACACAAAAGCAAAATCATCCTATTCCCCAGTGGATTTGAAGTAGAACTGGTAATATCAGGTATAACTCCAAGAAAAGATATTGGAGGAGAACAAAGTTGGGCCTATTAAGAATTCACACATAATGGCATGACTATGGATTTATACTGAATCATGATCATCTATCCTACCAGATGGAGCTGAACGTTTTAAAGCTCTTTAAATTGGAGGGTCTGATTTGCTATTATCTGTTCCACATGGTCTAATTGGTTTTTTCAGTAATGAAATGTGGAACCTTGAGGAAAAAAAAGTGGGCATGTCCCCACACAGCTATAACCCTAAGAAAGGGGAAAGAAAACAGGTGGATCCTGGGAGCTCCCTGACCATCCAGCCTAGCTGAAGTGGCAAGCTTCAGTGAGAGAGCCTATCTAAAGGTCTAAAGGGAATAGGCAGAGTGTGACAGAAGACAGGTATGCATACCCAGCATGCTCATGTGCATGTAACACTAACACACACACAAATAAAGAAAAAGCAACCTTGCAAAGTACCCATTTATTGATAAGAAAACTTTACATAGAAGTTTATCTTCTAAAATATCCCAATGTGTACAAAAATATTCAAGGCTATTCACAACAAGGCAATAATAAACTTAATAATCAATTAATGATTATCAGTAGAAGAATGATTAATTAAGATGCCTTTAATCAAGTGTAAACTTGTTTCTCTACTGGGATCTCATAAACACTATTGTCCACAGATGTAGAAACTACAAATCAAGAAGGCAACTTTCTTTTCCTCATCCAGCCCTCTAAATCCATTAGCAGTTCTCATCATTGGAGCCTTCCAAGTACATAGGAGCACTTCTTTCTTGACCATGACCCTAAGTCCACCCTTAATCAACTAAGATTATTTCAAGAGCCCTACCTATCAAGGTTAAAATCCTCCAAGAGTTTTTCATGAATTGATGACAAAAATCCCAACCCCTAAGTCTAGAGATATGGCTCAGAAGCTAAGAGCATTTGCTGCTCTTCCAGAGGATGCAAGTTCTGTTCCCAGCACACATATCAGACAGCTAACAACACCTATAACTTCAGCTCCAAGAGATCTGACACCCTCTTCTGGCCTCTGCAGGCACCGGCACAATGTGCTGGACACCCAGAGACATATAAATAAAAATACAAATAAATCTTTTAGAGAAAAAAAATAAAAATCCCAACTTCTCATTTATGCAGTCACATGATCAATCAATTCTTCATGCATGTAGTCACTGTAATGAACACCTCTTCATCATTCATGCAACACTACATGATCAGCTCCTCACCATGCAATCACTCATTATACGTGCAGTCTCTGTATGATCAGGACCCTGTGACCTCCCAAACATGACCTCCTAAAAAGTGTTTTGATTTTAAGAAGTTGAGTGTCCCCTGAATATGACATGCCCATTCTGTTTTATAACCCTCATGATGAACTATGTTCTTACTAAAATTTCTCCCAACTGTGCTGGGGAGATGGCTCAGAGATTAGGAGCACTTTACTGCTCTTGCAGAAGAACCAGGTTCAATTTCCAGCACCCACATGGAAGTTCACAACTATCTCTAACTCCATTTCCAGGGAATCCAATATTCTGTTCTAATCTCAGAGGGTACCAGGCAACAGGTGATTATAGTGGTATATTATTTGTGTTTTAATAAGTAATGTTTGCCTGAAGATCAGAATGCAAAACAGCCATACTAGGCAGCCACACAGGCCAGGCAGTGCTGGCAAACACCTTTAATCCCAGCCACATTAGTTAGCCACAGAGGCCAGACAGTGGTGGTTCACGCCTTAATCCCAGCACTAGAGAGGAATTTAAAATGGGAAGAGACAGGTCTCACGCTCAATCTCAGTCTGAGAATTCATGGAGGCAGGATCACCCATTTCAGTCTGAAATAGAGGTAAGAACCAGTGGCTGGCTGCTTTACTTCCCTGGTCTTTCAGCCTGAACCCTAATATCTGTCTCTGGGTTTTTATTAATCGTGCTACAAGTGGTACACTTGCATACATGCAAGCAAAACATTCATACACTTGGTCCAGCCTCAGACCCAAACCACGAAAGTGAGTCCACCTCTGACACTGCCCGGAGTGCCAGGACCCAAAGGCCCAGAGATCTAGGAAAGAACCAAACACAACTGGAGGAAAAAAATAAAAAGCCAACATAATGATGCCTAACGATAATCTGCTAAACTACACCAACTGCCATCAGAGTCTCCATACAGTAACTGATGGAAACAGATATAAGGACCCACAGCCAAGCATTGGGCCAAGCTCAGGGAATCCAGATCAAGATAGGATTCTTCGAGCCAGGGAAGTCAAGGACATAGGACAAGGGGACATAGGAGCTCATAGAGCCTGGACCAACAGTCAGAAAGCCTGCATGGGACTGACTTAGGCCCTCTACATATGTGTGATAGTTGTGTAACTTGGTATTCTTGTGGGACTCCTAACAGTGGGAGCAGGGGCTGTCCCTAACATTTTGACTGGCTTTTGTGAAACCATTCCTCATACTGGGTTGCCTCGCTCAACCTTTATACAATGGGAGGAGCTTAGTCCTACAGCAACTTGATATGCCTGCCCCTTTCTGAACAGAAACAGAGGAGTGGGGGGGTGGGACAAATGGGAAGGAGAATGGGAGGAGAGGATGGAGGGGAAACTGGTCTAAATGTAAGATAAATTAATAAATATAATTAATGAATTAATTTAATTATTAATTAATTAAATTTAAGGAAAAACATCGTGTACATAAACTAATGTTTAATCCCAGCACTCAGGAGGCAGAGGCAGGCAGATCTCTGTGAGTTCGAGGCCAGCCTAGTCTACAAGAACTAGTTCCAGGACAGCTAGGGCTATTATACAGAGAAACCCTGTCTCAAATAAACAAAAAAACAAAAACAAAAAACTAAAATAAATTAAAATAAAACTTCTCACAACTACCTCATCAGGAAAGGCTATCTCAATTGTCACCATACAGCAGAGTTTTTTGACAACCTGACACATCACAAATGCTGTCAATACATTACCATGTATATTTGTGCTTATAGCACTTACCAGTATCTGAAATTAAATTTGTGTCTCTCATCAGTGAAATTTTTTTTCCATAAAGACCGGTGCTAGAAGCTTGCTAACCAGCCAGTCTAGCTGAAATCATTGAGCTTCAGGTTCAGGTAAGAGGTCCTTGTCTCAAAAAATAAGGTGGAGAGGGACTGGGAGAAGATCAGTGAGTAAAGCACTTGCCATGCAAGTATGAGGATCTGAGTTCAAAACTCTAAAATCCCTGACAAAGGTAAGCACAATAGTGCACCTAGCAGTAGGGATATAGGAGAATTCCCAGAAGTTCATGGGTCAGATAGCTGGGTTTATTCATCAGTGAACAACAAAAAAGACTGTCTCACACAAGGTAGAAGGTTGTCCTCTAACCTTCATATGTAGGTCTGCCCATGTATGCACATGCACATACATATACATGGACCACACAACTGAGATAACTATTAAATATCTTAGAACAGGTTAACAGCCTAAATATGAATCTCATTATGTACACAATGAAATTTACCCTAAAAACTCTCTTTAGGAGATGGAAACTAAGGCCTCACACCTGCTAGGCAAGCACTGCCCCCTGAGCCATATTTCTCTCTAGCCCCCTATATTGTCTTATACTCTTTTACTTTAAAACAGAATATACACAGAACATGAAAGGTAGCTCAGAGGTTAAGAGCACTTCCTACATGAGTTTGAAACCAGTATGATCTACATAGCAAGTTCAAGGATGAGCCAAATATTTAGACCTTGCTCACGAAAAAGAGAGAGAGAGATTTTCAGTACCTATTGTGTTGGCTTTACAAAAATAGAATAAGAAAAAAAGAAGCAAGTAAACAAATCTTGGGCCTAGGGATAATTCACTTGGTGGACTGCTTACCTAGCATGAGGTAAATCCTAAGTTTCATCTTCAGAAACACAAACCACATACAGCATAATGGGGAACCTATAGTCTCAGCATTTGGGAGGCAGATGAAAACGGGTTGCCATAAGCTTGTCTGGCTTCATGATGACAAGCCCTGCCAAAAAGAAATAGTGAGTATGATGGGGCATGCACTATTTGATGGTATAATTCCTTACATATTTGATGGTATAATTCAACGTAGTTTTTATAAATATTATAGACTGTGCTACATTTATTATTACTAATTATATTCTAAATAAGTGTACAGTTTTTTTTTCATTTTCATTTTATGTGTTTGGGTGTTTTGACTTTACGTATGTTTGCACACCATATATATACATTGCCTGTGTAGCCACAAGAAGAAATCTGATGCTCTGGGACCGGAATTAGAGACCGTTGTGAACCTCCATGTGAGTGTTAGGAATCAAACCCTGTCCTCTGGAAGAATAGCAAGTGTTCTTGGCTGCTGAGGCATCTCTCCAGCCCCAGAAGTATACATATCATTGGAATTGAAGCTGAACTTAGTGATGAATGCCTGTAATCCCATCAGCACTCAAAAAGTTGGTGCATTAAGATAAAGGAATCTTGGGGCCAGCCTTGGATAAACAGTGAGTTCAAGGCCAGCATAGGATAGGATATACGCATCCTCTGGAAGAGCAGCCTGTGCTCTTAACCACTGAGTCATCTCCCCAGCTGCGCCTATTATTTTTTTCTTGTACTACTATTGCTAATGCTGCTGTGGGATAAGGTTGATAGGATTTAACCAAAACCCTGCCGTGTTATCTCCTGGAAAGTGTTCTGAAAGTATTTTTCTCAAGTGGTATTAGATTGACAGGGTACATGATTGATCTGTCTTAATTATTTTAATTTATTTTTATTTTATTTTACTTGCATTGGTGTTTTGCCTACATGTGTGCTTGTGTGAGGGTGTCAGATCTTGGAGTTATAGACAGTTGTGAGCTGCCATGTGGGTGCTGAAAATGAGATCAACCAGTCTTAATTTTTAAATTCCCAGCTCGCAACTGTCTCTAACTCCAGTTCCAAGTGACCTGGCACCCTCACACTGACATTCATGCAGGCAAAACACCAATGCACACAAAAGTAACTTTGTGTTTTTGTTTTTTTTTTTTTTTTGGTTTTTTTTTTTTTTTTTTTTTTTTTTTTTTTTTTTTTTTTTTTTTTTTTTTTTTTTTTTTTTTTTTTTTTTTTTTTTTTTTTTTTTTTTTTTTTTTGGTTTTACAAGTAGTTTTTGGAGCCTGTCCTGGAACTAGCTCTTGTAAACCAGGCTGGCAGAGATCCGCCTGCCTCTGCTTCCCAAGTGCTGGGATTAAAGGCATGCAGCACCACCGCCCAGCTCATAAATAACTTTTTAAATAAATAACCAAATGTTTAATTAAATAAATAGACACTAAGACTCTTTTTAATCCCAGCATTCAGAAGACAGAAACAGGCAGATCTCTGAGTTCAAGGCCAGCAAGTTCCAGGTCTCTCTGCAAAGAGAGACCCTGTCTCAAAAAACAAAAATTAGTAGTAATAATAAATTAAATAACAGAATAAAATAAAATTTAAAATAAGCTCCCTGCAAAGCTCTTTCTACAAGTTCTCCTATGGCTATGGGAATCTGTGTACACGAACGTGTGTGTGTGTGTGTGTATGTGTGTGCGCGCGCGCGCGCGCGCGCGGGGAGGGAGGGAGAAAATGAATAAATAAATAAACAAATAAATAAATAAAATTTAAAAGAAAAAAACTCCCTGTAAAGCTCTTTCACAAGTTCTCCTATGGCTATGAGAATCTGTGTACACGTACAGTGTGTGTGTGTGTGTGTGTGTGTGTGTGTGTGTGTGTGTGTGTGTGTGTGTGTGTGTGTGTGTGTACAATCGGGGTGGGAGGGAGGGAGAAAATGAGAAGAAAGAGGAGGAGATAGGTCGATGGAAGCTCCATTAAAGAAAGTAGATCCGACATACAGCAGGCACCTAAAAAAAGTGGACTGGATTTCTCTGAAACCCAGATCTGGATGCTACTACTACAAAGCCAGCAGAGACTGCCTGCTTGGTTAACTCTTTAGTAACCATGTGCAGGCACCTCTCCCTCTGTTTAATTCTAAACATTCCAACAAGTGCAGCTTATTGTTTTGTAATACTTAACCTAAAGAAGTCTTTTGAAAGCCCGGAACATAAAACAAAGGGAAATAAACACATTTTTGAATCATTGCACTTCACCAAATTAAAACCTTACTTAGGTTAACCCTTGCAGCAAATTCTTTCTAATATACTATTTATGAAGTGAGAAAGTCAAAATGATCTCTGATATGTACCATTAGTGCCCCACTAGGACTTTACTCTGCTAAAGCAGACTCTTCCATTTAACAATGAAAGCTTTTCACTCTAAAAAAAAAAAAGTCTAAGATGCTACAACCCACTTTTCTCCTTCCTCATATTTTATAAATAAAGGGTTTAGAAAAAAACACACTTTTTCCAAGCTTCAAAACAAGCATCTACAATTGCAACAATTACCATTCTGCTTAATAAACAAGCAGTTTTTCCAACTTTCTTATCCTTAATGAAGCTGATCAGATTTTTTTTTTCTTTCTCCTGGCACTGAAAAAAACACCACTGCCACCAAGAAAAAAAGGGAAGGAAAAAAAAACCTGATGTTGTCTGCTTTTGTTGCTCTAATAACTTAACGATGGCTTAAATGATGGCTTAATCATGGTCTTAAGGTACCAAAGAATTCTTATTTTAAAATAAAGAAATTTTTTAAAGATTTTCAACATGGGGGTAAGTGAAGAGCAGATGAACTAACTAGAGGTCAGGCTGTAACTTTCCATACAGACCAGTTAAATAATTGCTTTTGTGTTTGTTTATTCCATGACAGTAAACCATCCACCACTCAGAACCCAGATTCCTATAGATTATCACTTTCCACAAAATAGTCTCTTCTAAGATCTCACAAAACTTAGGGATAATAAAACTCACAGAGTTACGATTTAAGACAAAACCAAGACAGATTGCTGTGCAACTACAAACTGCACTGAAGATGCACCTAGGATAAACCCAGACTTTCTTTGAACCATATGAAATACTGCAAAAACAAATCAATTTTTATTGTGAAAAACATTATCATTCCAAAAAAATCTACAGTGAAGTGTGAAATAATCTTAAATGTGTTCAGAAGACAATGCAAAACTTGATACTCTTTGTTTGCATGTAATATTATCATTCTCAAATATAAATAAAATTCTACAAGTTTGAATCAGAAGATTTTTGTCCTAGTTAAATTAAATTTACACTAGTCATTTAGAAAATGATTTACCAAAAAGGCTTTAATAAAAATAGGAACTGATGGTCAAGTGTGGTTGCACACACATTTAATCCTAGAGCTTGGAAGGAGAGGAAAAGTCCATCACTGGGTTCAAGACCAGCTTAATTCTACAAAGAGAGTTATAATACAGTTACACAGTAAGATCCCGTCCCCCTTAAAAAATAAAACACAATAAGCTAAACACTTAGTCTGGAGAGATGGCATAGTGGTTAAGAGTGATTCCTGCTCTTCCAGAGGACCAGAGTTCAGTTCCCAGAACCCACACTGAGAGGCTCCACCACCTGTAACTCCAGTTCCAAGGCACATATACTTAAATTAAGTCTTGAACCTTTTTTTAAAAAAAGAAAAACAAACAGGTTTTAATAAGAGTAACACACATGGTAGTAGCCCAAGAAATGACACATCTGATAAAGGGGCCTGCTGTCAAAGCCTGATAAACTAAGCCTGTTCCTGGGTTTCCATGGAAAGAAAGTGAGGGAACCAACTCTTAAGTTGTCTTGACCTCCATACAAATACCCATGAACCATAAATAAAATTTAAAAATATATTGGCAAAAAACACTTCTATTAATGGACTTCCTCACACAATCATTTTGGTTTCATGCTCTTCTCTATGGAATAAATTAAGATGCTTCAGGAGGGCATACTTTATATAACAGAATCTTCCTCCTCTAACAAACACCCCTAAAATTCAAAACTTCACCTACAGAAAAATTACAGACATCTTTATGAAGATAAATAAAATCAAATAGTTTGAGGCTGTATTTGGTTAGTGGCTGGAAATAGAAGTGGAAGAAAAGATGAGAGTTACAGCAAACAGGACATGAGTGACAGAAGCACTCATAAACAACATGTTTATGTGTAACTTTCTAATCATTTAGCCATTTTTCATTAAAAACATAAAATTAAAATTTGGCCAGTGAGGAAGCTCATCAAGTAAAGATACCTGTTGCCAAGCCTGAGGACTTAAATTTGATCACTGAAACCCAAGTGGATGTAGGAAAGAACCAATTCCATCGAACTGTCCTCTGACCTCTGCAAGTCTCCCTAATACACACGCAAATAAACAAATCTTTAAAAATTAAAGATACATATACGTATGTATGCATATATACATATATGTATGTATACACACACACATATAGAAAGAGAGAAAAAAGAGGGAGGGAGGGAGGGAGGGAGGGAGGGAGGGAGGGAGGGAGGGAGGCTGAGCCTAAAATTGCCAAGCAAGGCAGCTTATGACTATAAGGCATGCAGACCTGAGTCAGGCCTGCCAGTGTTATATTGTGAGGGCCTGTCTTTAAAAAGCTTAAAATAACTACAAGAAAAATTATTTCTCAATAAAGTACAAATTTGCATTCATAAAACAATACAGGCAAATTGCCACTATTGTTGGTTGTCCACCAGAACTAGATAGTAAGACACTATTGCTAAAGATACCACATGCTCTAGTTGGAGGGCATTTAAAAATAATAATAAGCTAGAACTAAGATGAAAGCTTCTACTCTGCTGGATACAAGCTACTAAGGAAGCACTGTCACCAAGTTTGTCACCAAGTCTTAACTCAGCTGTGGCACCTGCATGCTATACTACTATGCAGACAATTAACATGTACCCACTGACATGGGTAACCAAATGTTCTCTCATTGGATTTGAGGCCTGTTCTACATCTACTAGTATAAACTAAAGCCCATGATGGAGGATATCATAGGCCCTAATTGGAGAAGTCACTAATTCATTTTGCTAAATGGACATGTTGTGTCCATCAAAATGCTCTCTAAATATTTATGGATTTGTGTGTGTGTGTGTGTGTGTGTGTGTGTGTGTGTGTGTGTGTGTGTGTGTGTGTGTGCGTGTGTGTGTGTGTGAGGCAAGGTTTCTCTGTGAAGCTTTGGCTGTCCTGGAACTAGCTCTGTATACCAGGCTGGCCTCGAACTCACAGAGATCCGCCTGCCTCTGCCTCTTGAGTGCTGGGGTTAGAGGTGTGTGCCACCATCACCCGGCTAAACATTTATGTTTACACCCACAAATTAATGCTGCGCAGAGAAAATCTCTTTTTGTAGTTATAGTGGTTAACTGCAGAAACTCATAACTGATCAAGATGCAGAGGATAAATGACTATTGAATAGTCATAAAGATGATAGCTATATCATTCCCCAACTCCCAAACAAACTCAAGGAATATCAGGAAGAGGGAACAGAAACAGCCAGTAGAGCAGTAGAGTACTGTGGAGCATTGTCTTCCAAGCCTGACACAGACAGACTCTTGAACTCACAGCAGCAGAGTTAACTGAGCAAGAGCTGCAGAAGACTGGGCCCCGTCAACATCCTGCCAGGGAGGTAGGAGAAGCACATGAGGCACATTCTTGTCCAATGATCAATAGACAGTTAATAGTTGCTGGGGGATGGGGAGGTTAGAAAGACTTCCTTTAGTGGCATAGCTCTATATTCACACTCTTACAAGCAACTCTAATGAAACTCATTGAGCCATTAAAAAAAAAGAGAGAGACATGAAAATGAAGAGGGACTACTTAGGAACAGGATGGTGAACAGTAGGATGAGGAAAAAAGGGACAGTGGGTGTGTATGCTCAAAATGTTATACAGATATACGAATATGTCATGATGAAATTAGACATGGTGGTATATACCTTTAACCCCAGCACTAGAGGCAGAGGCAAGTGGATCTGAGAGTTTGAGTCCAGCCTGGTCTACAAACTGAGTTCCAGGTCAGTCAGGGCTACTCGGAGAAACCCTGCTGCCCAACAAATAATTAGACTAAACTCACCATGAATGTCAGAGAAATTCACTATCACTAAGCTATCTCCTCTGCCCTCCACCTCCCACTGTCCACCCCCAACACCACTCCCCGAAAAAAAACTTTCTATCTTGAGGCAGGTTCTCATTTCTCAAACTAGAAGTTGAACTTGTGTAGTGCAGGCTAGTCACAAACTTATGGTCCTCCTGCTTCCACCTATGCTCTTCCAGATGACCTGGGTTCAATTTCCAGCACCCTCAAGAAAGCTCACAACCATCTTTAACTCCAGTCCCAGGGAATCCAACAGCCTCTTCTGGCTTCAGGTGACACTAGGAAAGCACAAGGCACACAAACATATATTCGGGTAAGAAAGTAAATCGCCTATACACATAAAAATAAAAATGCTGGAAGTGATAGGTGTGGCAGCACTCTGAAGGCAGAAGCAGGCAGATCTCTGTGAGTTTGAGACCAACCTGGTCTACAGAGTGAGTTCCAGAACAGTCAAGACAAACCATGTCTCAAAAAACCAAAGCAAAAAAACAAAACGCACAAACAAGTAAATAAATGAGAAAATTATATCACAATATAATCCTAAATTAGGCTCACCCTCCTAATCTCTCACCAGTTATCCCCAGAGACCTTGAAGGAGGTAGCCTATATTTGACAGTATCCTCTAAATAACAAGGTTAGGGAAAAAGAACTATCCTGATCTGGATTAGGATCAGTAAATATTAGGATTGGGAAATACAATGAGATCACATAGGTATTTGATAAGAAACTCTGGTAATAAGGAAAGCCTAAACAATTCTCTTAAAACTGTCAATAAATTCTTTGCTTTGAGTATTTCCCAACAGCAGTAAAGGGTCAGCAGTAAAATCACAAGACACTTGGTAGCACACAGGCCACTGACAATGTCAGCAGTCTCAACAGCTCCTGCTTATCCAGAAAGAAAGAAAATGAGATAAGCTCAACAGAAAGGATGGGCAGGTAAGATGGCTCGGCAGGTACAAAAAGGCCTGCCATCAAGCCTTATGACCTATGTTCAATCCTTTCACTGTCCAGGACCCACATGATGGAAAAGAACCAACTCCTACAGATGTCCTCTGACCACACAGATGTTGTGCATACAGGGACAAACAGGCATGCACACACACAAGTAAACAAATGACAAAAGAAAAAAATTTTTTTTGTTTTTTCGAAACAGGATTTTTCTGTATAACAGACCTTGCTGTCCTGGAACTCACTTTGTAGACCAGACTGGCCTCGAACTCACAGAGATTTGCCTGCCTGTTTCCCGAGTGCTATTATTAAAGATGTGTGCCACCATACCCAGGGGGAAAAAAATTCATTAAAAAAAAAAAGAGCCAACCATGTGGTTCAAGCCTTTAATCACAGCCAAGCACAATGGAGGTAGGCAGATCTATGTAAATTCAAGGACAGCCATGTAGAGACTCTGTCTTGAAATAGAGAAAGAGAGAGAGAGAAGAAAGGAGGGAGGGGAACTAACTGAAGGAGTACAAAGGGCTATTAGAGAGGCTAATAAATGGACAACATAGAAAAGATATAAGCAAAATCAGAGTAATGTAAATCAAAAGATAAAAAAGAGAAAATAATTCCTAATATAAACTACCTTGTGGAATCTACACTTCGCCAACCTTTTTAAAAGGCACCCGACGGGCAGTGGTGGCACACGCCTTTAATCCCAGCACTCGGGAGACAGAGGCAGGCCAATCTCTGTGAGTTCGAGGCCAGCCTGGTCTACAAGAGCTGGTTCCAGGACAGGCTCCAAAGCTACAGAGAAACCCTGTCTCGAAAAACCAAAAAAAAAAAAAAAAAAAAAAGAAAGCACCCACAAAACATAAACCAAAGCATACCCAAAATCTTTCTAACTCCTAACAATAGTGTTGAAAATGCAGTCACCATGTAGAAGTGAACAGTATAATGATCTTCTTCAACTGGGTCCTGGTCTACTTGAGAGTATCTATTCCAGGTCTCAATATACTGGAGCACACAGCTTTTTTTTTTTTAATATTTATTTATTTATTATGTATACAATATTCTGTCTGTGTGTATGCCTGCAGGCCAGAAGAGGACACGAGACCTCATTACAAATGGTTGTGAGCCACCATGTAGTTGCCGGGAATTGAACTCAGGACCTTTGGAAGAGCAGGCAATGCTCTTAACCACTGAGCCATCTCTCCAGCCCTGAGCACACAGCTTTTGAAAGTGCATTCCTTTAAGTTTCATTTTTTTTTAGGATTTTATTTAGTATCATTGTGTATGTGTGTGGTGTGTGCCTGTGTGCTACAACTCATGTGTAAAGGTCAAAGGACAACTTTGTGTAGTTGGTTCTTTCCTTCCACCTTTATGTGGATTCCAGAGATCGAACTTAGGTAGCCAGACTTATATCACTAGCCCAAGTGCCTTTACATGAATCATCTCTATCCCTTTGTTATTTTTAAGTATTATTACTATTTATTATTTGTAGGGGGAAGGGTGGGTGGTGTGCGTATGATGTGTGAAATTTTAATTTAACCATTATTTAATGGTTATTGTCCTATTTCTGAAGACTGAAGTAGGTCTCAACTCTCAGGAACTTGAGAGATGGAAGCAAGAGGACAATGAGTTCAAGGCCAGCTTGGGAAACTTAGTAAGAACCTGCCTCAAAATAGAAAGATAGAAAGGTTTTTTTGTCTTGTTTTGTTATTTTTTTAAAGAGGGCAGAGGAGATAGCTTACTGATAGAGTACTTACTTGACATTCCTGGTGGGTTTAGTCTATTGGGCAGCAGGGCTGGGGGCCCAAGAAATCCCAAGATGAAATTTTTTTTTTTTTAATGTAATGGGCTGGATTTAGGTCAGTGCTAGAGTGTTTGCATAACATGTGCAAGGCCCTGTGTTTAATCCCCAGGACTTTAAAAATGACAACAGCAACAACAACAAAATTATTTTAGTTTTATGTATTAGTAGTTGCCAGACTAGCAGAGATGAACTTTTTAAAAAATTAATTTAAAAACTTTTAGGGATCTTGCTATACTCAGATTGGTATGGAATTTAGTTTGTGCTAGGATTACAGATTTGAGCCACTGTGCCTGTGAAGATGAGTCCTTGACTATAATGTCACTTGATTTTTCTCTCTCTAATTCAGGTGAGCATTAAGTAGAAAGAACATTAGTTAATAAAGGCAGCAAGTGTATATACAAGCAGATGGCCACATTTTGCTTTGAGAAGTCTTACAATATTCAGACAGATATTCTGTGTTGATCTTGGCCAAAGGACTTTTTTGTGCTTCAGCTGTTTGATCTGCTAAACAGAGTAATAGTAGCACCTGTCATAGGGTTGGAATTGTAAGTACTTAAAACAATGTCTGATGTATAGTAAGCAACTCATCTGTTTATTAGTATTTAATAGGTCAGAGTAAAGCAGCATGCTTAGAGAAGAAAATTGCTTGATTTGAGTCTTATCACCATAGTTCGTGTTCAGTTAAATGTGGCTCCTAATGCTTTTGGGGTTACAGGTCTTTTTGATATATCATCTCTTCCCAAAGAAGAATATATAAATAAATCTAGGCATATATGTTTTCTACAGTTTAAGGGAAAGGGATCAGTGACTCCTTCTCCTCCAAGCATTTCCAAAAACATTGAAGGGCCTCATAGCCCTTGGAGTAAGTCAATTTCCTCAAAAATCAGTGTTCTGAATGAGACCCATCATTATTCCCACCCATATACAGGTGATGGAGGTTGTTTTTCCTTAAAACTGAGTTCTAGAGAACACTGTGGTAAACAGAACAATGTTAGTACTTCTTTTCCCTCTAGGAAAACACTCAACTTCAAAGGAAGACATTCTTTTATGGGTGTTGTCCTATTTCAAAAGACTGTGGATGATGGATATCCATAGTGTGTTTTACTGTTGTATTAAGAAAAGTATATTGAGGGCCAGGCGATGGTGACGTATGCCTTTAATCCCAGCACTTGGAAGGCAGAGGCAGGCGAATCTCTGAGTTCAAGGCCAGCCTCGTCTACAAGAGCTAGTTCCAGGACAGGCTCCAAAGCTACAGAGAAACCCTGTCTTGAAAAACCAAAAAAGAAAGTATACTGAAAATGAATAGAAATGAGGCACATATAAATTTTTCTTGAATTTATTAAGTAAAATTTCACAAACATCAGTACCTTAAATGTAATTAGTAATCTACTTAGCCAGGCATAATGGCGCACACCTTTAATCCCAACATTCAGGAGGCAGAAGCAGGTCTCTGTAAATTCGAGGCCAGCCTGGCCTACAAATAGTTTCAGGACAGCCAAGGCTACACAGACAAAACATGTCTGGAAAAAACAAAAATGATTAAATTAAGTTAAACATCTAATATGTATGTTGATGTCATGATCCTGTATGAAGAAAATTCTGAAGAATCTACAGAACAGTAGTAAGTGGGTTTAGTAAATAAAAAATAAGATCCATAAAACCATAATTTTTATATATTAGCAACAGTTATAAATTTTAAAAAGAATAAGAAACTAGGCATGGAGGCAAACACTTTTTACCCCAGTGTTCCAGGGGTAGAGGATAGTGAATCTCTGAGTTGGAGACCTGCCTGAGAACAGGTTACTTATTACCATAGTAACTTTCAAGACAGCCAGAGCTATGTAAAAAGCCTGCCTCAATAAATGAATGAATGAATGAATAAAAAAAGAGAGAGACAAAAAGCATTCAGAGGGATGGAGAAATGGCTCAGTGGTTAAAAGCACTGGCTGATATTCCAGAGGACCAGGGTATGATCTCCAGCATTTACATGGCAGCTCCAAACTGTCTATAACAACAGTTCTAAGAGACACCCTCTTCTGGCCTCCACTAGTATCAGGCAGATACATGGTGCATAGACATGCAGGCAGGAAAAAATACTTGTGTATATGAAATAAAATCATTTAAAAATAGTACAGACTTGCACCAACAAAATTTATAAGAAATTTAAAATTATTTACACTGTGCTGGGGATATAAAGCCTAGCAATCCTGAGGCCCTAGTTTAAGTCCCCAGCACCATCTCTTAAAAAAAAAAAATGGAAGAAAAGATCCACATACAATGAGAATCAACCCAGTGGTGCGCCCCTTTAATCCCAGCAGAGGAAGGCGGGCAGAACCCTATGCTTTCAAGTCCAGCCAGGGTTACATAGTGACCAAAAACAAAAAATCAAATGAAAACTCTTTTTTTGTTTGTTTATTTTGTTTTTCAAGACAGGGTTTCTCTGTGTAGTTCTCCATAGCCTGGAACTCATGCTGTGTGAACCAGGCTGGCCTTGAACTCTAGGCATGTGTTACCACTCCCGGACATGAAAACTATTTCTAACAGAGATCAGAATCGGGGAAGAAAGGGTATTATTTTCTTCCAATGGTATAGCAGCTGATAAACTGCCCATAATCGAAAATAAACATCTACCCACACTTAGGCCAGCAATTCTGATTACTTTTTGTGACAGAAAGACATGAAGTAGGAAGAGGATTTGTTAAGAAGGTGAACAGAAAAGGGGAATGAGGGTGAAACTAACTACAACTCATTTATATACATGTATGAAGCTGTTAACAGGAAAAAAGAAAGTACAAAAGTTACTTTGCATGACAGGCTTCTTTTTCTGTGCTAGAATCAAACCAAACCCCTCATACCTGCTAAGCCAAGATCCCTCATTTGATATTAATCACTGAGCAAAAGAATCATTAGTTATGGCTTTACTACCCCTGCCAAGGTTATTTTACTAACAGACGTGTTTCTCCTGTTAACATTCTCAACGGCTCCCTATCGTCCATAGTAAAACACACACACACACGTAGACACCCCAATTTGTTCTCTTTCTCCTCCTTCTATGTAAGGCAGGAGTTTATTTAAAAGTCAAGGCTGAGCCAGACGGTGGTGGTGCATGCCTTTAATCACTTAGGAGGCAGAAGTAGGTAGATGTCTATGAGTTTGAGGCCAGCCTGGTCTACAAAGTGAGTTCCAGGACAGCCAAGGCTACACAGAAAGACCCTCTCTCCGAAAAAGAAAAAGAAAAAGAAAAGGAAGGAATTAAAAGGGCTAGAGTCATAATGGCTCAGCACTTAAAAGCAATAGCTGCTTTCTCCAAGAGTCCTGTGAGTCACCTGGGAACAACCTAGATGCCCCTCAACTGAAGAATGGATAAAGAAAATGTGGTACATTTACACAAGAGAATATTACACAGCAGTAAAAAATGACATATTGAGATTTGTAGGCAAATGAATTGGATCTAGAAAAAAATACTGAGTGAGGTAACCCAGACCCAGAAAGACAAATATAATATGTACTCACTCATAAGTGGCTTTTAGACATAAAGCAAAGAAACCAGCCTACAATCCACAACCCCAGAGAACCTAGACAACAAAGAGGGCCCTAAGAAAGGCATACATGGATCTAAATAGGAAGGAGAAAAAAGACAAGATCTCCTGAGTAAACTGGAAGCACAGTAAATGGGGTCACAGGGAAGGAGAGAGGAGGAGAGGGAAAAAAGAAAGGAGAAGAGAAAAATGTAAACAAAAAAATTAAAACTCCACAAAATAAAGAGTCCTGTGAGTCATTCTGCATTAGCTGGCATTGAGCTTCCACAGTATGAAGAAAGAGGAATTCTGTCATATACTGAACTCTCCAGTATACACAGTGCTTCTTAGCTGACTTTTCCCAATATCGTCCCAGGGTTATTAACAAAAAAAGAAGCAAGTAAACTCAGCTGAGAGTAACACAAATGCTTCAGGAACATACTTGGAAAAATAAGAAAAGAAACACAGATTTACTTATTTTAGGCAGGATCTCATTATGAATCCCTGCCTGGCCTGGGATCACCTCAATCTTGCTATCCTCAATCCTCCTCCCACCTTTTCCTCCAGAGTGCTGGGATTACAGACCAGTGACATCACACCTTACAAAAAAAATTTAAGTCACCTATAATTTCACTGAAATACACGGCAATTATAATATTTAACACTTTCCTTCCACATTGGTTCGAAGGAGAGACATGAATCTCAATAATAAAGAATTAAAACCCAGGTTTACAAGATGGGTCAGCAGAAAAAGGCACTTGCTGCCAAGCCTGATGACCTGAGTTTCATACTTGGGACCCACATGGTGGAAGAAAAGAACCAATGCCCACAAGTTGTCCTCTGACCTACCACACAAATGCTGTAGCACACATACATCCAGACACATGCACAATAAATAAAATTGTCATGCAGTGATATTGAACGCCTTTAATTCCAGCACTCAGGAGACAGAAGCAAGTGAATCTCTGAGTTCTAGGCCAGACTGATCTACAGAATGAGTTCCAGGACAGCCAGCGCTGCACAGAAAAAAAAAAAAAAAAAAAATATATATATATATATATATATATAAATGTTCTTTACTACACTCCTGGCCTCTCTTAAGCTATCCTGGCCATATCATCACTATAACTAAGTTCAAATCACATGGATATACAAGTTGAAACATGGGGTACTTTTAAAATAGCCAATTTTTTTCTAATTTATTTTCGTTTTGTTTTTTTTTTTGTTTGAGACAGGGTTTCTCTGTAGCTTTGGAGCCTGTCCTGGAACTAGCTCTTGTAGACCAGGCTGGTCTCAAACTCACAGAGATCTGCCTGCCTCTGCCTCCCGAGTGCTGGGATTAAAGGCGTGCGCCACCACCACCCAGCCTGTGTCAGTATTTTATTGTCATGTGTGTATGTATGGTATTCATAAAGATCAGAGAAGGACCCTAGATACCATGGAGTTGGAGTTATGGATGGTTGTAAGCCACCATGTCAGAGACAGGAATCAAACTTGGGTTCTCTGCAATAACTAGTGCTCTTAAATACTGAGCCATGTCTACATACATCTATACACAAACAAGCACAAACACGTGTACACACATTTTTTGTAACAGTGTTTTACTGAAGAACAGGCTGGCCTCAAACTCAGAATCCTCCTGCCTCTACCTCCTGAGTGCCAGACCACAACATCTAGTCCAAACAGTGTTTTTTAAATAGCATTTTAAAGGGTAATATTGGTCTGTGGTCTCCTCCATCCTGCTTCATGGGACACAGATGTAATGACTGGAGCTCGAGTAGCCGTCACAGAATCTTAAAGCAGATGCCATACCCTAGAAACACAAAGGAGGCAGGTCTCCACTGAGTGACTCTGCAGTGCAAAGGCACCATACCAACTTATCTCCTATTCTAAAGAATTTGATGGGAGGGCTGGAGAGATGGCTCAGAGGTTAAGAGTACTGACTGCTCTTCCAGAGGTCCTGAGTTCAATTCCCAGCAACCACATGGTGGCTCACAGCCATCTGTAGTAAGATCTGGTGCCCTCTTCTGGCCAGCAAGCATACAGACAGAACACTGTATACATAGTAAATAAATAAATCTTTAAAAAAAAAAAAAGAATTTGATGGGAAAGAGAAATGTACATCCAGTTCAAGTCCGTATTATTTTCAAGTTTCTATTCTAAAAGAGGGGTGAGGTAGAGAGACAGATGGGAGTGATGGCACACATCTTTAATCTTTGCACTCTGGTGGCAGGGACAGGTGGATTCTGTGAGAGCAAGGCCACCCTTGCCTACATAATGCCCTGTTTAAAAAAAGGCAGGGATTGAAGGGGGAACCTAGCTCATACTGACACATCCTGTTGTTGGCAATAGAAGCTAGGTCTCCCAACAAAATACAAATATTTCACTATGTATCAGGTGTGCATAAGTCAAAAACATAAAATTGTAACTTTGGGGGTCATTCATAACTTTTTTATCTATTAGGTATTATCTAATTATAGACCACCTATAGTCATAGCTACATTTGAAGGGAGAGAGCTTGAGACAGACTTTCCTATATCCAAGGCTAGCCTCCCTCATACTCAATCTATAGTCGAGGATAACCTTGAACTTGTGATTCTCCTGCCTCCACCTCCCCCAAGGTTGAGATTACAGGCACTGTAGATCAAACACAGGGTTTCATGCATGTTAGACAAGCACTCAATTAACCAACCTACATCACAATCCTGATAACAGCATTATTTAAATATTAAACTCCTCAATAATAATTCATTTCTACCTCAAAATTCCTTAGAGAAAGAAGGGCCAAAGGTAGCAAGAAGCCTCATTTAACCATCTCAGTAAAAGAACCTAGAAAACATTCGTTATAATCATTTATATCACTCTGTTCTTAAGAGTCCCTTAATTCATAAAATCATCTCCTTTCATTATTTTAATTACATTTGTATACTTGTTTATTTGTATGTATGTGTATGCACATCCCAAGGTGCATGTGTAGAGGTTTCTTTCCTTCCATCATGTGGTTCCCCTGGATCAGACCCAGACTTGGTGCTAAGCACTTTTATCCCCTGAGCCATCTTGCCAGCCTAGTGTCCATTATTACTATTATTTGTTGCTGCAAACAAACCACCGTATTTATTCATGATTTCACAATCTTGGCTTGATTCAGCTAGGTGGTGCCTCTGCTACTCTTACCAGTGCTTGCTTTTGTGACTGCACTCAACCAAAAAGTCAACTAGGACTTGAACCCCACTGAGACTCTGGAAAAGTGAGTCTGGGAACCCATCCCTCTCCACAGAATCTTCCAGCTCCTAGCACTGCAATCACTTAAGACTCCCAAAACTAAGCCAGGTGGTGGTTGCCCACACGGTTAATCTCAGCACTCAGGAGGGAGAGTGCCAGCCTGGTCTACAGACCTTGTTGCAGAACAGCCACAGCTACAGAGAAAACCCTGTCTCAAAACACCAAAAAAAGAAAGAAAAAGAAAGACTCCCAGAGTACAAAAGAAAAAGTTGCACCCAAACCTATTCAAGTGTTATCACTACTGCCAAACAGGACTAGACAAGACATACACTGCACAACAGATTGACTCTAAGAAGGTATGGCCCAACTGGGGTACTTACAACAGCAGACAGCATCTCTTCCTTCAGTTCTATACAGATACCATCTCGATGTGTATATAACCAACACATACTTTAAGGCCTCTGTCTCTAGACAGATTAAATATTCTTGTTTGTTTCTAAAGACAAACAAGAAATCCATGTAATAGCCCTGGCTGTCCTGGAACTGCTTTGTAGACCAGGCCGGCCTAAGTTCAGAGAGATCCACCTGCCTCTGTTCCCCAAGTGCTAGGACTAAAGGCATGAGCCACTACACTCAGCTCAGGTTAAATATTTTTGAAAGCTTCACCTAGCCTAGCTTGGTGGTGTTGCAAACCTTTAATCTCAACACTAAGAAAGCAGAGGCAGACAAATCTCTATGAGTTTGAGACCAGCCTGGCCTACATATTGAGTCCCAGGATAGCCAAGGCTACACAGACCCTGTCTTTAAAAAACGATGGGGGGAGGGGCGCTGGAGAAATGGTTCAGTGGTTAAGAGCACTAGCTGTTCTTTCAGAGGACCTGGGTTCAATTCCCAGTACCCACATGGAAGCCTGCAACTGCCTGTAACTACCCCCATGGGATCCCACACCTTCACAAAGATACAGGCAAAACACTAATGCACATAAAAATTTTAAAAAATCATTTAAAAAATAAATAATAGCACACCTAATTTCAATATTCAATGATGATAAGTACGTGAGTCTCACAGGAGAAAACCATGGCCACCCTAACCAAATACTTCAACTTTGGTAGCACTGTCTAATTATGAAGCCTTAAGATTTTATGTGGTCATTTCTATACATAATTTGATGCTTATATCAAACATGAAATACATTAGAATCTCAAGGCTATGTGCTGAGATGTAGCTCAATGCCACGGTGCTTGTCTAACATAAAATAATGATCTGGTTTCAATATCTAGAACTGGAAATAAAAATCCCCTATCAAGAAACAGAGGAAGCTTTATTTTGCCTTATTTTTTACTAGGCTGAACTAAAGGATGGGATTAAAAACAAAACCACATGAACTACAATGACAATCAACTACTTTGCTTATAATGTAATAGGTTACAGTTAAACTTAGAAAGCAAACATTACCAAATATAAAATATATAAGAAAATGGGGCCAGCAAGATGGCTCAGCACATAAAGGCACTTACATCTCAGACTTGAGTTCAGTTCCTAGAAGACATGTAAAAGCAGAGAAAAAGCAACTCCACAAAGTTGTCCTTTGCTCTCCACATGTGTTCTATGGCATAAGGATGGCTATAGGCATAACCATGTCTGCACAGACATCAGACATGCATGTGTACGTACACACACACACACACACACACACACACAAATAATATATTACCTATAGTTAAAAAGTTAAAAACAAAAGGATGTTCTGGGCATGGTGGTACAGGCTTTCAATCTCTGGAGGCAGAGGCTCAAAGCCAGCCTAGTCTACATACTGAGTTTCAGGGCTACAAAATGAAATCCTCTCTCAAGAAAAAAAAAAAAAAAGTAGGAAATAACAGGGAGTGGCTATGACTAAAATACACTGTACATATGATGAAACTTGAAAAAATAAATTTAAAATAATTATCTTTTGGAGGACCTTAAATACACTAGATAAACTTTCTATTACTGACCTACATCCTTAGTACAAGAAACCATTCAATACTACCTAGTAAGTCTCATTTAGAAAAGCTTATTAAAATCCTGATCAGAGTTACAGTAAAAAAAATTCCACAATAATGACATTTATAGGTTTGGCTAATAAAAAATTTTTAAATCATTTTGTCATAACATTACTGCATACAGAGCTTTCCTAGGGAGTTACTATTCTTTATAATGAAAAACATTCAGTAAAAACCCTGCTTTGGGCCTGACCTGATGGCACATGCCTTTAATTCCAGCACTTGGAAGGCAGATGCAGGTGGATGTATTTCTATGAATTCTAGGCCATCCTGTGTACATTGCAAGTTCCAAGCCAGCCAGAAATGGTAAGTCCCTTGGGGGATGGAAATAGAACCTGCCTTAATCATACAAACACATCACACACACACACACAAGGAATGAACAAAATTTTAAAATAATAGTTACTGATCTTTCCCCAGAATTTCTATCTCTTACATGTATTTTAAGTTACTAACCTTTGCCAGGCATGGTGGCTCACACCTTTAATCCTGGGCAGGCAGAGGTAGTAAATTCAAGGCCTTCTAGGGCTATATAGTGAGACCTCAAAAGCAAAACAAAACAAACTGCTAACTTTTTTTTAAATTAGGAAGTACATTACAAAGTATGTATAGTCTTCCAAATATTTTTTCTATATATGAAAACACGTTTTAGCATGTATTTTTTTATAGGATAAAGTCAAGATTAAACTAACAACTTTACAACTCCTGAAAAGGTTTTCCTTAAGCCAACAATGTGGCAAGCAGCCTCCCACACTGGTTCCCACCAATCTCTTTGTCTAGATAAAAATTGCACATTAAGGGTCAGGGGTGTAGTTCAAGTGGTTAAGAACTTGCCTAGAATGTGTGAGGCCCTGGGTACATCCCCAGCAGGAGAGGGGAAACTGCAAAGTAGACTTGCAGATGGCTTGTAAGCAGGTTCAAGTAAATCACATCTTTAATTACCTATCCTGATCTATCTGAAAATCTCATTCCTACATCCCAAGATACGTCTTGAGCATTTCCTTCCTCTAGGTATACATGCCAGAGACTTTCCCACTCCTCCTCTGCAATGATTAAGACTTCTCCCTTCCCGGCCACATCTCCAGTAATCTTCCCTTTGCCTTTGACTTGCCTATGACATTGCAGCAGCAGCACATTATCTCTGCCTGTAGGCAGCTTGTCTCTTCATACTTTTTACCATGGTGGTTTTTCTAAAATAACCCTCATTAAATCACAGGTGGATCTCTATGAGTTCCAAGCCTGCCTGGTCTACAAAGAGTTCTGGGCTAACCAGGGCTGTCAAATAACACTGAGGAGGTAGGAGGATTGGGAATTCGGGACCAGGCCTAGACTCTAAATCATCTCAAAACGACCAAAAACAACAACAACTAAACAAACTGTTTGGCAGTTTTTACTCACCACTTTTTACCCAAGGCCTTAAGAGTCAGCTATCATTCAGGATCTGACTATGAGTCTGTAACCCATTTAAAATGCCTAAAAGTTGATAACCCTGACACCAGGATAGAGCCCAGATTCACTAGTACAAGAACCACTACAGCTTGAGTCCACTCCATGTATTAAGCCTTTGCCTTCATTCTCCACCAGGAAAACACTCTAACTTCCCTCTGAAATAATTGTACTCCCTCTGCTCTCCCAAATACACTCTTATCACTCTACTTAGCTAAACCTCACCAACCCTTCAGGGTTTAATTCAAATACTACTTCCAGTAAACCTTCCAAGACTCCACTTGGCTGGTGACTCCTCTCTTGCAGGGTTGACTGTTCATGATATTCAGTATGTTCTGTGAGTGAGTGAGATGTGCCAAAGGAGGGGAAAAAAAAGTCAATAGAGCCAGATGTGGTAGAACATGCCTGTAATCCTAGAAGTTGGAAGGCAGAAGCAAAAGACACATGACAACTTCAAGGAACATGATAATTTCAGTATGTAGGTCTACATATCAAATCCCAAGCCAATAATCTATACATAGTGAGATCCTGTCTGAAAACAACAAAAAACTGAGCAGAGGATCAGCAAGATGTCTCAACCAGTAAAGGTGCCTGCTGCAAAGTCTGGTCACCTGAAGTGGATCCCAAGTCCCACATGGTGAAAGGAGAGAACCAATTCCTATAGTTGTGCTCTGTGATGTGTGTGTGCGTGTGTGTCCATATGTATGTATATATGTATATATACACATAAATGAATTAATTTAATTAACGTTAACCCACAAGGAAAGACTGTCTTAATTATTTTAAAAAGTGAACAGAGCAGCTGAAGAATAGGCTCAGCAGTTGAGAACACTTGTTGCTCTGCAGAGGACCAGAGTTTGGCTGCTAGGATCCACGTGGTGGCTCACAATAATCTATTAACTCCAGTTCCAGAGGATCTGATGCCGTCTTCTAACCTACTCAGGTGCAGACATTCATGCAATCAGAACACTCATCTACATAAAATAACATAAAATAAAAATAAATGCAAAAAATGTTTTAGTAAAAAAGTACACAGAAAGTCTAAGTCATCTCAAACTGTGTTTTATATAGCTCCTGCTATCACACAGCAGCAGCAGCAGCAGAAGCAAAGTGAAACATCTTTCACATGAGGCCTTTTCTAACATATTAAAGCATAAATGAGCTGTGTCATTCCTACTTCTCTAAACTGCTCTAAGGTCTCTCATATTCTGCAATAGATCAAACTTCCAATTCTAGGCTAAAGAGATGGCTCATACTGACAGAATATGCTTCTCTTGCAGAGGACTTGCAGAGTTCAATTCCCACACCCATGTCAGCTCACAACTGCCTGTAACTCTAGATCTAGGGAATCCAGGATAGCCTTCTGGCCTCTGCATTCACCAGGCACTCACACTGTACATATACATACATGTAGGCACTCACACAAATACAAAATAAAAATAAGCCAGAAGTGGTGGTTCATGCCTTTAATCCAAGACCTCAGAAGGTAGAGGCAGTCATATCTCAGTTCAAGCCCAGTGAGTCTCAGCCCAGACAGAGTTACACAGTGAAATCCTAGCTCAAAAAAATTAAAGTAAAAAAAATAAATTTTTAAAAAAGAACTTCAGATTCTAAATTCAAGACTGTTTTTTCTACTAAATATTTCATAACCACCACAGGCACACATTGGTATGCAAGGCCATTATAAAACAGAAATCATGCCCCTTTTACTGGATAACTTTTTACAACTTACTTGCCAATAAGTAATGAAATAAGTTGTGGAAATAGTTACTAGGTATAAATATGATAAAGAAAGTTTTATAGGAGAAGGAAGGGATTAATCAGTTTGCTAAAACCAACAGATAAAAATATTTAGGAGCCAACAAGATGACTTGGTGGCTAAATGCACTTACCATCTAGTCTTGAACCCAGATGGTAGAAGAAAGCCTACTCCTACTCTGACCTTCATGCACATACTGAGGAATGCATGAGTCCACGTACGAAGGTCCAACCCCCGTATCCGCACTACTTCACTCTAGCACCATAGTTGTAGCAGGAATCTTCCTACTAATCCACACACATGTGTGTACACACATATAAATAAATGTAAAAGTAAAAAAGAAAAAGTTTAAGAGGGAAACATATCTATTAGAAGTTTATTCTGTGGCCTAAAAGTATCACAGACAAAAAAGCAAAAATTATATCCTATCAAGGGTACTTCACATTTCTCCACCAGAAATGCATGAAGAGAACTTCTAGGGCTCTGTTTTTAAAAGAATATTTATTTGCTTGTTTGCTTGCTTGCTTGTTTTAAAACAGGGTTTCACTGTGTAGCTCTGGCCTAGAACTTTGTTATGTGAACCACAATGGTCTAGAATTCAGAAAGCTACCAGCCTGACTCCCAAGTGCTAGGATCACTTACTAAAAGATATTATGTGTATGAGTATTTGCTTGTATATATGTATGTGCACTTTGTAAACTCCCCAACATGGCTGTGAGAACCAAATCCGGGTTCTCTGGAAGATCAGCAAGTGCTCTTAAGCACAGAGCATTCTCTACAGACCAAACTAGTGTTCTTTATACCTAAAAACTTAGGTATAAAGGTCAATGAAGTTCCATGAAAGCTCCTTAGTTACAAGCTTACACTGACTTAAAGGATATTAGGGCTGGACAGACACTATCTGATCAGAAAAACCTGTGGCCCAAAGAATAACCTGTAGTTTTGCAGAACAGAAAGCAGGTAAGGCACGGAGTCTTATATAAAAACTTGTAATCCGTTTGTAACTTTGCAAACTGACTACAAATCTTGCATCATAGAATTAAGTGGGTAATAGGAAAATATAACAAATTATTTTAAGAATGAGAAATTAAACTATACAATACTTTTAAATTTGCATGAAAATCCATGTTTATCAACTTAACAAGCAATATAAAATTATGAGACTAAAAACACCATATATTAATAATTCCTAGGAATAAACCAACAGGACAATAGCAAACTACAACATAGCCAAGTTAAAACAACCTCTCCATACAGGGAAGAGAAACTGACAGTCCCAGATCCAGTTTTCAATTAAATTAAGACATTTTAGTGCCTACTATGGACAAGAGATCAGTAGACAGATAAACAGACAGACAGACAGATACTATAAGCAATTATATATGTATATATTCCCCATTTATCTGCTATCTTAAAAAAATATTAAAAATTAAGAATCATTTTGCTCAGCATGGTCATGCATTCCTACAAATCCTGCTGTGGGATGCTAAGGAAAGAATATTCAAATTCTAGGCCAGCCCAGGCTACATGCTGAGTTCAAGGTCAGCCTGGAATACATAATAGGCCTTATCTCAAAAAAAAAATACTAAATACTAAAGAAGGAAAGAGGGAGGGAGGAACGGGGTAGAGGGGGAGGAGGGGAGAAAGAGATGAAGGGAAGGAAAGCAAGAAAAAGAAAAAGAAATGCTATCATAAATATTATATACTTGTATTATCTCAAAATGGATGAATAGTGATCGGGGAGGGGAAGACTTTCTATTAAACTGTACATACAGTAGTGAAGAACAGTCGTCTATCACTTATTTCAAGTTTGCAGGTTTGAGAAATTTTATTAGAGAAGAGTCTTACAACAAAGTAACAACAGTTACCAGCTGCACTGCAATTTTTTGCTGATCCCTTGTAAGACATCATCCATTGTCCCTGATTTTTCTGTAACAATAACACTCAAGTTGTCTCTCCAGTAACAGTAATTGCCCTCTGAAAAGTGATTCAGAGCACAGAGCTGACTCAATAAGAGTTAAACACAGTATCCCAGAAATCCTGTCCCTGCCACCTGCTGCTTCGGCATTGCCTGTCCACCACGTGCCATCCCTGACTTCAACTTTGATGACATAACAAATATGGTAGAACACTTCCTGGGCTTCCCACTAAAACCAGGTGTAGTACTTAACATTTAATCCGAGAACTCCACAAGCATATCTTACTCCATTTAATCCTAGCAAGCCTGATCTACACAGTTGGTTGCAGGCCCACAGTAAAAATCCCTGTCTTAAAAAAACAAAAAAACACAAACTTCATTTAACACTGACAGAATTATAGACCTCTGACATATACAATCCTCCAGCAGGAGCTGTTTTACCAGGATGCAACACTGATGCCTCAGGTAAAGATTATGAGCACTCAAAATAACTAGAGTCTTTATAGTTAAGGAGAAATTTCAGACAGTCTTTCAGTTCAAAATATTTGCTTTTAAATAGTTAACATAATTTTAGTTAACGTAGAACCCACTAACTACATTATCTTATGCCTTTTAAATATGATAAAACAAAAATTCAGATAGCTAAAATTATAAAATACTTGATTTGTTTATTTAATTATTAAAACTTCAAACGCAATAATTGGCAGTGCATGGTTATCTTTTTTCATTCAAAAACAAATTCAAAAATCCATTCTGTGTTATAATCAAACTATTGTCATAGGACCTTGTTTCTGTTTTGGCCCTAAGTTAGTGATCAACACTGATAATATTAAAACCTTTATTAGATCTCATAAACAATATTTTACTTTAAAGGGATGTGGTGGGGCATGTACTTTATCCCAGGGATAAGGAGGCAAAGGGAGGCAGATATCTGTGAGTTCAAAGCCAGTTGTCTAGATAGAAAGTGCCAGGTCGGTCAGAGCTGCAGAAAGAGGCCCTGTCTCAAACAAGCAAACAAACAAACAAAGGATATTAACTGTTTGCAATTCCACATTATTCACTTATTGAAAACCTTAAATCACATCTGTTACACATCAGTTTCACTTTCAGGGTCTTCACTAGCTACAAGGTCCACATGGATTCTAATATGGTATAGAGATACACAATCAAAAACTTCTTTACTTTCCATTTCACACATTAGTTTCCATTTACACGTTTCAAAAACAATTAGAAATTCCACTCCCTTCAAAAGATACCTAACTTTAAAAAATTTAAAACTTGGAAGCCACTACATTTTACTTCCACTGTAAAGAAATATCTTTGCTTTTCAGCAAAAGAAGAAAAAATACATAACAGAACTGACCTAAACATTTCCCAAAGTTTTGTTAGGCTATGCTGTTATTCTTTTTGCTATTGTTGTTTTGTTTTGTTTTTTGAGACATGGTTTCACTGCATAGCTCTGGCTATCCTGGAACTTGCTTTGTAGACCAGGCTGGCCTCAAAACTCAGAGAGATCCACCTGCCTCTGCCTCCCGAATGCTGGGATTAAAGGTGTACACCACCATCATCTGGCCTTTATTATACTGTCATTCTTGATAAAAAAATGTTTAGCTTCTCAAAAAGAAGCCATATTTTTCTTCATTAATAATAGTGCTAAGAATTAAAATAATAAAGTGGCAATAACCAGTTTCCAGTTCAGAGGAGTTTCACTAACACAACTGAGTTGCACTAATACAACTGAGCTCACAGCAACAGGGAGGCACAATGCATGGTCCAAGCACTGCAAAAATGAGCACTTGTATGTCTATTCTTTCTAACAGGAAAAATTTAAGTACAAATATAAAACATAGTAATCTCAAATTAACCAATAGTAAGAGACATAAATGTTTTTCTTTTCTTTTTTTTTTCTTCTCAAGACATGGTTTGTCTGTGTAGCCCTGGATATCCTGGAACTGCTCTGTAGACCTGGCTGGCTTTGAACTCAGATTCGCCTGTCTCTGCCTCCTGAGTGCTGGGATTAAAGGCGTGTGCCATCATGAACCTTCTTGTGCGACATAAATGGCTTTCAAACAGAAAATGAGAAGGAATCGAAGTAAAACTCTAACATGGTTTGAACCTGTATTGCCTTTTAAAACGGTATTTGTTTTAAACTGACCAAGTCCAAAGTTACTTAAGACTCCACATACCTTCTCCAAATTTCAGTCAAGGCAGACATAATGGTATTTTATGCAGGACATCACCTTACAATGTAACAGACAAAATAAACTCTTAACTTTGTATCACAAAGAACCTAATGCAACAATGTATACATCCTCTATACAGTGTTTCTCTCAAGATTTCTCACAGCTAGTTAAGAACTGGCAGGCAATAAATATGGAGGCGTCTGAAGGCCCTGATACATTTCCTAGTACAAGGATAGCAAACCTCAAAAAAAAAAGGTACACTGGGTCAAGTGCTTAATGGGTTCCCGAAGCCCAGGCTGCTACGCATCAGTTAACACTATTTACTGCACAACAGTAAATGCTCGAAAACCAAAGAAATAGCCTATCCATAAATGTGCTGCCTTCTTCCTGCAAGTCCCAGCGCACCCTTCCACCACCAAGAGTTCAATGAGAATATCATACAATGAAATGAGTAAGCAACACACGCCATTCTGCAACTTTGAAAGACGGTCACCAATCTTCCGCAGCACCCAGAAGAGCCACAATAGCTGAGCAACTAACTCACTAGCACTGAAACGGCTTCCTTAATTTTTCAAGAAAAGTTGCCGAATAACCACCTGGTAAAGACAACACTTTTTGGCCAGTTCATCCACCGGGCACAGTCCTCACGTACGCTCAAAAACAATCGAAAGCCATTCCCTGCCCAGCTGGAGTTAAAGTTACTAGGCGAGCGACGTTTAAAGCTGTCCGCTCCCCGAAACAAAGTGCTCTGGGCCGTCAGCGCCGCGGACGCCGGCCGCGTTCCCGAAACTCCGGCTTGCTCACACCTGGGCCCGTGCGATCCCGAGCGCCGGCTGCGGAGCCGGGCGGTGCGGTTCGGGGCGGTGGGGGATGGGGAGGACAGGCTCGAATGGCTTCCTAATGTATCATTAAGGGGCAAAAGCACCGGTCTGGGAGCAAGAAAAGTTAAAGGAGCCGCGAGCTGACAAAGAGCGCCGGCCACAGCACCGGGACCACCCTGCCGCGGCGTTTGACAGCTCGGTCCCTAGCGCCCACAGCTTTGTGGCTTCGAGCGGCCGGGCCGGGCAGCGAGCTGGGCGTGCTCGGCGGGGCGTGTGCGGACGCAGGGCTAGGCCCTGGGGAAGCCGCCGGGCGGTTCTCCCAGAAGCGAGGCCGAACTCCAAAGTAAAGTGCGCGGCGCGGCCGGCGGGACCTGCGCGGGCGCCGCCGAACCGGGCCGCGCCTGGGCCGCCCCGCCCCCACCGGGCCGGGGGCCTGACAGCTCCGGGCCGCGCCGCCGCTGGCCGCCCGCCTGGCTCCCTCGCGCTCAACTTACTTCTTTCTGGCTCTCTGGAAAGGGGAAGCGCCATCTTTGCGAGGCCGGCCCCGAGGTCTTTTGTCTGCGGCTGCGGGGCTCGGGGCCGGGGCTCCGGGCTCCTCGGGGGGTGCTGGCGGCGGCTGCTGCTGCTCCGCGCTCCGGTCCTCCTCCGACGACATCCTAGTCACCAGGAAAGACACATGGATCCCGGTCCTCCTCCTGGGGGGCTCCTCCCGCCGCAGCGGCCGCAGCCGCCGCCGCTGCTGCTGCTCGAGTTGCTCCTCCCCGGCTCAGCCTCTCGCATTTCCCGCAGCCCCGGGAGCAGCAGCAGCAGCAGCAGGTACCGGGAGAGGCGGCAACATGGAGCTAGCAGGACACGCACTCACACACATCGGCGCGGGCGCGCGCACTCCGCGCGCAGGGGCCGGCGGGGGGCGGCGGGCAGGCGGGCGGGGCGGGCGGGGCCGGCCGCGCGGGGCGGGGCGCCGCGGCTAGGGCTGGGGACAGCGGGGCCGGGCCGGAGGGCGGCGCCGAGCGGGGCGGGGCGGGGCGCGGCGCGAGGGGCGCGGAGCCCGGGGCGGCCGCAGGGGTCTCCGCCCGGCCCCTCCCCCAGGCCGCCCGGGGCGGGAGGAGAAAGGGCCGCGGAGGGGGCGGCGGGGCGGCGACAGCCACCCCTCCCCCGCGCCGTCAACCCCGTCAGGCCCACGCCGCGGCGAAGTTTTGACAGCTGCTCCAGTTGTTGTGGTGGGTTCCGGGGTGGCGCGAGCACCGGCCCCTCAGTCGCGCGCTGGCGATCGCTCCCTCACACACCGCTCGCTCGCTCGCTCGCGCCGCTGCCTACGGCTAGTTCCCTCACGCTCGGTCCTCGCGCTCGCGCGCGGGCGAGCGCTGCCTCACACGGCCAGCTCTCACCGTTGCCTGTGCTCGCTGGCTATCGCTCCCTCACGCTCGGGATCTCCCCCTCGCGCTAGCTTTCGGTTCCATCAAGCCTGGCTCCCTCACGCTGGGTTCCCTCTCACTCGCGAACGCTTTCCCTCCCCGGGGCAGTGGAGGAGGAAGTTTGGCGGCTGTGCGTTCACCACACAAACAACGCACGCACACGGCCGTGGCAGTCGCGCGAGGCCCGCGCCCGGGTCCCTCGGGGCGACCCGCACCACAGACCTCTCAAACTCGCCGCCGGCTCGCCCACACACAGGCGCCTCCCGCCCCCGCCCCCCGCGCGCCCGCTGCCACTCACAGGGCTTGCTCCACGCATGCGCCGCGCGCCGCCGGACCGCCGCCGCTGACCTCACCGCCCCTCCCCCGCCCGCTCTGACGCGGCGGCGGCTGCTCCTCGGGCTGTGGCGGACGCTAAGCTGCGGACTGGGTATCCGGGATCGGGGTCGGGCCTGGCCGGGGTGGGGAGCGAGCGGTGTAAACACTCCGGAGCGTGCACCCGCGTGCGGGGCGCGCACGTGCGTCCGCGACCCCCCCCCCCGCGGGCGTGGGCCGCCCCGGGCCTCGCGGAGTCCCACGTAGGCTTCCCCGGTGCGGCACGGCCATAGCAGCGCGGCGTCGACTCTCACTCCAGCTGTAGTTCGACGTCATGTTTTAAACACTGTGAGCCCGGGAGGCTGCTTGACAAAAAGCCAAGCGGGCAGGTTGAGAGGAATAAAAGCTGTCTACACGGACAGAAATTCAACAGCGTGTCCGTTGCGTGTGGTAATGAGATAAAAAGGGGAATACTGCTAAGCTGACTCCCATAAAACACACACACACACACACACACACACACACACCACACATATACTCACACACAAGTGATTCCTTAAAAAATGGACCAGAATTCGCCTAAACCGTGCCGGGTGTGGAAACCTCTATGACGCCGGGCTACTCCGCGCTTCCTTCCTACTGTTGGTTGGCGTGTGGGAGTGGGAAATAGTGTAGATGGGGAAACAGATCTGTGAAGCTTTGTGGAAGGCTGAGCCCTCCCTGCTCGGAGCCCGGAATCCCAGCACTCTGGGCGATCACTTCTTTCCATCCTCGACAACAGTTTCAATGGCAGGCGAAAAGAATGCACTTGTTTCCAGAGATGCGGTTCACCTTTCCAGCCACCCGCTAGCCAGGCTATTAACACTGAACTGGGCTTCCCATCTGAATCAAACTTTGGTGGTCCAGAGGATATTCCAGCTGAAAGCACGGTTTTTTGGTTTTGGTTTTTGTTGTTGTTTGCAATGGCTGAATTAAGAAATTGACTCGCTTGAATTCCTCCAGGGTTTAATCTCTGCGGGCCTTTTCAGCTTTTTATATGTACAGCCAAAGGAAGCCTGGAGAAGGGAAGAAGGCTGTCATGATAAAGGTAAGCCACAAATTAAAAGGAGAGGAATACAATGTACTGTGACATTTAATTATTAAATAAAAATATAAAAGACGCTTCTTTTCATTTCCTTCTACATCTTTCGCTTTAAATAAACGCTTTTTGGAAACTGGGGTTTCTAGACAATTGCCTTTTTTAATTTATTTATTGTTGTGGCAATATATATTGAACCCAGGCCTTTCCACATGCTGAGCAAGCACTCCACCGTGATATCCCTAGACCCAAATCTGTTTTAAAGATTTACTTATATGTATGTATGTGTAAGTTTGTGTGCACCATGTAGTCCAGATACTTGCAGAGGGTATCCAATGCCCTAGAACTGGAGTTACAGGCGCTTGTGAGCTGCCATGTGAATAGCAGAAACCAGCTCCCATGCTCTGCAAGAGCAAGCACTCTTAACTGCTGAGCCACGTCTCCAGTTCCTGGACCTAGCTTTTAAATATGAACTTTTCAAATAAAGCTTATCAAATAAATTTGATATTAGAATAAGAATAGTATTCATTGGGTCGGGTAGTGGTGGCTCAGGCCTTTAATCCCAGCACGTGGGAGGCAGAGGCAGGCAGATCTCTGTGAGATGAGGCCAGTCTGATCTACAGAGCTAGTTCTAGGACAGCCAGTGTTACACAGAGAAACCCTGACCAAAAAAAAGAAAGCGAGAGAGGAGAAAGAAAGGTATTCATTTAAAAAACAATTAAAATGTTGCATTGTTTTGTTATGTTAAAATAGAACAGGCATGGAGCCAAGTGTGGCGTTCCACACCTTTAATCCAGCACTGGGAAGGCAGAGTCAGGTGGATCTCTGTGAATTAAAGGCCAGCGTGTGAGACCCTCTCTTTTAAAATTAAAACGAAAAAAGAAAAAAAGTTGGTCAGTAGTGGCGCGTGCTTTTAGTTTCAGCACTGGGAGGCAGAGGCAGATGGAGCTCTGTGAGTTTGAGGCCAGCCTGGTCTACAAAGTGAATTCCAGTACAGTTAGGACTGTTACACGGAGAAACCTTGCCTCCAAAAAAAAAGTAATAATAATAGAAATTCGAAATAGGTGTAAGGCAATTCACAAATTAAAGCAAAAGAGCAAGTTGATAATAGAACTTAAAATTAATTAAAAAATTGTAAAGTACAGCTCAAATATAAATAGGTTTGATGGCATAAACCTATAACCCAGTACTTGGTAGGAGGAAGCAGGAAGATCAGTATCAAGAACATCTGGGGTTATGTAGTGGATAGAAAGCCGGCCTAGGCTATGTAAGACCCTATCTCAAAATAATGATACAGAGGCTGAAGAGATGGCTCAGAGATGGATCCTGTACTGCTCTTGCAGAGGTTTTCAGTCCCATTCCCAGCACCCAGATAAGGCAGCTCACAACTGCCCATAACTCCAGTTCTGAAGGAACCCAACACCTTTGGCTTCTGTGGCACCTGCATTCATGTGCACACAACACATGCACACATACAAATTGGCTTAATGGTTAAGAGCATTTGCTGCTTTCCCAGAGGACCCAGGTTTAATCCAGCACCCATATAGAAGCTCAAAATTGTCTATAACTTCAGTTACAGGAGATCTGTCACCCTATTCTGGCCTCCATGGACAGTAGGCACACACGATTCACAGACATACATGCAGCAAAGCATACATATAAATTTTTATGAAATAAATTTAAAAATACAGGATACAGAATTATAATTTTGTTTGTATTTGCTGTCCTTGAATACACATGTCTCAATGGTGTCATTAATAATTGTAACAGCATCATCCTCAAAAACATGGATGCTTTGCACAATTGAACATAGTTCTTATTGTTAAAACACATGAAATTTTCTATGTTGTTTCTGGTATGCAGTTTCTATTTTTACATGTGTTGCAAAAAATATTACTTTGGGGAAAAGAGAAAACTTGTTTTTTTTTTAAATATTAGTCCCCATATTGAGACTAGAATTTCTTCTCTTCTGTGAGCATCACATGCACAAAACTATAGATCAACATGGTTTTCTGTTTTATTTTGCTTTGAGACACAGTCTTGCCATATAGCCCATCTAGAGTTCAAGAGCTCCATGTTTCTCAGGTGGTCTTGAGTTCCTGATTCCCTAGCAAAATATAAATCACTACTACCGGAGAATTACAAGGAAACAGAACAGACCTGGAGCAGAATATCATAGAGTATGTAGAACAGACTAGAGATCTGTACAGGAATACTTCCAGAAGGATAAAGAGTAAAAGATGATGAAGATGAGGTGCTGACTTTAAATCTTTGTTCCTGTAGATAGTGTAAGCATACAGGAAATCAGGGTCTGTTTTGCTGTTGGGGGTTGTTTATTTGTTTTTAAGACAGTATCTCAATACATAGCCCCAGATGGCCTATATCTCCTATGTAGACTAGGCCTAGCTCAAACTCACAGAGATCCTCCCTTGCACATCATCAGGGTCTGTCTTAAGAGGACCAATAGCAGATTCATTAGCATAAAGTTGCTATGGGCAAACAGATAAAATACAACCCAGGATGCTGATAAAGGTGCTATGGTTTGAAAATGAGATGTCTCCCCAAAACTCATGTACTCATTGTATTGCTCTCCAATAAAGGGTTCAGAGGTTAAATGATGTGGGAAGTCCTTCTGTATATGTGTCGCTTTTATTGGTTAATGAATAAAGAAGTTTCTTGGGCTTATAACAGGGCAGAATAGAGCTAGGCAAGGGGGGCGACTGACTGAATACTGGAAGAAAGTAGATGGAGTCAAGGAGATGTCATGTAGCCATCTAAGGAGACAGACGCCTTGGAACCTTACTGGTAAACCATGAGCCTTGTGGTAAAATATAAAATAATGAAAATGGGTTAATTTAAGATATACGAGCTAGCTAGATAGCAATACGCTTAAGTGATTGGTCAAGCAGTGTTGTAATTAATATAGTTTCTGTGTGATTATTTTGGGCCTGGGCGACTGGGAAGCAAACAAGCAGTCTCTGCCTACAGTAAAGACTGAACCAGTGCTTTGGTGGACTCATACTTGGATGGCATTATTGGAGGTGATGAAACACAGTATGGGGTATTGGCTGGAATAAGTCACTGGGGGTGCCCCTGAAATGATATTTTGACCCTCTACTCCTCTCATTGTCCTACCTGTCCTGTAAATCTTCGTCCTCATCACAGGCCCACAGCAAGGAAGCCAGCCAGCCATGAACTGACACTTCCAAAATGAAAGCCTAAATAAATCCACCTCCCTTAAATTGTTTCCAAATATTTTTTTAATGTGACAAAAAGTGACTGACTCAGAAATATTTGAGGAATTTACTCAGTACAATAAAGGTTTTCCTTACCAGTCATGCAAATTATACCTTTCTGTGACCAGAATGGCAAAAGTCCAGACGGTAGCTGTTTTCTCAAAGTGAACCATAAGAAAGACAAGAAGGAAGCTGGGTGTAGTGGCACCCATCCAACTTTTCTGAATAATTAGGCCAGATGTGATAATGCACGCCTCCAGTCGCAGCACTCACAAGGCAGAGACAGGCAGATCTCTGTGAAGGTGAGGCCAGTTGGGGTTATGTAATAAAACTGTCTCAAAAAAAAAAAAGAATGGAGAATAAGCACCATTTTTAAATACAACAGGTATGAAATAACTATAGCGACCACCTCTAAAGAACTGCATTACAAAGGTCCTTTCATTTCTATACCATGTTTTTCTGAAATATTGCACTCTTTCAGGGAACAGCTAGTACTCTCTTGATCATACATAAATAAGTACATACATATATATTTTATGTGTTGGAGTACTGGGGAAAGTACATTACTGACAACACAGAAAAAAATCTCAGGAAACAATAAGCAAGAGTGATTCTCCAAGAGACTAGCAGAACAGTGACTCCATACAAATGTAATGTCCAGATCCATTCTTTCTAGTTAATGACCTATAGATGCCACCGAGTGTCTTTGGTAAGAGTGCAATCTTTCCTTTGCTATTAGTGACAGTGAAAACACCCATATAGCTCTCTATGGATCCACTGTGACTGCTGTCCTCCTGTGAATTTGAGGTCTTGAGTTCTTTGGGGTTGTTTATCCTGGGTATCTGTGTGCTTTGTGGTCAATGCTGAGTATCAAGTGAAGGGCTTTGTACATGTTAGGCATGTCTACCACTAAGCTGCCACATCTCCAGCTTGGTTTAAAAATGTAAATAGTATATCTTGCCAGGCAGTGGTAGCACACGCCCTTAATCCCAGCACTCAGGAGAAAGAGGCAGGTGGATCTGTGAGTTAGTGGCCAGTCTGGTCTACAGAGTGAGTCCCAGTACTGGCTCCATAGCTACTGAGAAACCCTGTCTCAAAAAACCCAAAAATAAATAATATATAAATAAATAGTATATCTTTTTGTATTAGTATTTTTACTGTTAAACTTGTACTTTGCTGGGCATGTAGCGCAATGGTTGAACCCTTATATAACATGTTCCAAAGCTGACAGTTCATTCCCATCACTGGAAAAAAGTACATTATATGTATTAATTTGTATAAGATATGTCAGTAATGCATACCATATGTCTATGTGTTGGAAAACTTTTTTTTGTTTTGTTTTGTTTTGTTTTTCGAGACAGGGTTTCTCTGTGTAACAGCCCTAGCTGTCCTGGAACTAACTCTTGTAGACCAGGGTGACCTCAAACTCACAGAGATCCGCCTGCCTCTGCCTCCCAAGTGCTGGGATTAAAGGCGAGCACCACCACTGCCCGGTTTGTGTTGAGAAACTTAAAGGAAGAAGCAGAAGAAAATAAATAGAACAATCATCGTCAAAAGGGGATGGACTAGAGATATAATTCAATGGTTAAAAGCACTGGCTGTTCTTGCAGAGCAATGGGATTTGATCCAGCATCCATATGGCAACTCTCAATTGTGTTTAATTCTAGATCTATGAGACCCGACACCCTCTTTTACCCTCTGAGGGAACTAGGCACATATGTAGTGCTCAGACAAGCAGATAGTCAAATACTTATCACATAAAATTTAAAAATTAATAACCCTTTTGTGTGTGTGAGAAAGACTGTGTCTCATCATACAGCTGTGTTTGTCCTAGAATTTGCTTTGTAGACCAGGCTGGCCTAGAACTCAGAAATCTGCCTGCTTTTGTCTCCCACAGCTGGAATTCAAGGTGTGTACCACCACGTGATGAACTACCCTGCTTCCATTTTAGATTAAAAAGCCATCTTACAGTAAAGACAAATTATGTTCATTCTTGTGTATGATTAAATCTCTGTTTCTCAAGGATTGGACTATGCCCAACCTGTAACCTTAACTACAAATGGTTCTGTACTGCCTGTTCCAGGAAATGGCAGCCATGTCTTTGTTCCAGAAAGTTATTATAACCATCTTGCAACCCTACCTTGGTTTCAGAAGGTTATTATGACTACCTGCCATTATGACTGCCTTGTTAGGACCACCTTGCAATACTGTCTTTGTTTGGGAGGTCATTATGCCTAACTTGTTATGCTTATGTTCTGTTCTGATAACCCACCCTATTTTGCCAGCCAAGTCCCTTATTTAGAAATGCCCTACCCCTGAGCTATAAAAACCCTGTCTTCCTCATGTCCAATGCTGACCTCTTGAACTCCACCTTAGGGGAAGGCAGCTTGTGTACATGAATAGAAAAGCTTGCTTTAAGCCTGGCAGTGGTGGCACACAGTGTTAATCCCACCACTGGAGAAGCAGAGGCAGGTGTATATCTAGAGTTCAAGGTTGTCCTGGTATACAGAATGACAGAACAACCAGAGCTGTTACACAGAGAAACCCTGTCTTGAGAAAACAAAACAAATTACATCCATTGTATATAAAACCATAATTTAATGTGTCTATGGGATTTGGTGGAGGGGTGGAAGACCTCATAGCAGAGAGCTATGATCAGAAGGTAACCTGGAAACACTGCCAACAAGTGCCCTTCAGTAGAAGTTCTCTCCTCACATATGCATTCCTAGGTCCGTCTCCTTTTCAAACTCAGAAGACTGCTGTGTTAGATGTGTCAGGTGCCACAACAGAGTACCACAATCTGAGCAGTTTAAGACACTACTAATACTAATACATCTTCCTCATCATCCTGGAGGCCAGAGGCCAACAGTAAATGTTGAAAAAGATGCTTCCTTCTAGATTATGAAAAAAAGCCTCCAACCTTTCTCCAATCTCTGCCTCCATCATCACATGGCCTTTCCTGGGCATCTCTCTGCCTTGATCTTCCCTTTTCCCTGTATCTATGTTTTCTTTTCTCATAGGAAACCAGGCCTGTTGGACTGAAGACCCTCAGCGATCTAGTATGTCTTCATCTTAGTGTGGTGTAGGAGTTCCTTCTGTTTGTATGATAATCAATAAAGAAACTGCTTGGCCTGATAGGGCAGAACTTAGGTAGGTGGAGAAGATAGCACTGAATGTGGGAGGAAGGAAGCAGAGTCATAGAGAGACACCATGGAGCCGCAAGAGACAGATGTGCCAACTCTTTCCCAGTAGGCCACTGCCATGGTGGTGATACAGATTAATAGAAATGGGTTAAATCAAGATGTGAGGGTTAGCCAATAAGAGGCTAGAGATAATTAACCAAGCAGTAATTTAATGAAAACAGTTTCTGTGTGATTATTTTGGGTGTAAGCTAGCCGGGCAGCCAGGACAAACAGAGGGCCCCTGCTCTCCTTGTAATATTAGTGAATAGCAAAGCATGTTATTCCAATAAAAAGAAGGGTCACATTCATAGGACATAATATTTGAAGCCACACTAGTCACCCCATTGTAACCACCAAGCTGCGCTGTCTGTACCAGATGAAAAACCATACTGTGGGGGCTGGAGAGATAGCTCAGTGGTTAAGAGCACTGGCTGCTCTTCCAGAGGTCCTGAGTTCGACTCCCAGCGACCACATGGGGGCTCACAACCATCTGTTGCCCTCTTCTGGCGTGCGGACATACATGGAGGCAGAATGTTGTATACATAATGAATAAATAAATCTTTAAAAAAAGAGAGAGAGAGAGAGATGACCTAAAGGAATGCAATAAAAAATAAAGCAAAATTTTAAAAAAACAAACAACCATATTGTTAGGAGGGCTAAGGGTATCAAAGTCCTAAGTTCAGAACTTGCATTGATCCTTTACATATCTTTGCATACAATGTTTATAGTCAGAAAATGTATCAAGCTGACAGACTAATAAAACACAAACTTCAGGCAGTGGTGTCTTTGTTGTGTTTTTTGAAATAGGGTCTCAAATATCCCAGGCTTTCGTGAACTTGACATGTAGCCAACTAGCCTTAAACTCTTGATCTTCCTACCTCCACCTCCTAAATGCTTAGCCCACAGGCTTGCACCACCCTGGGCCACATCTTTTGATATGAAAAAAATTATTTTATATCAAATCTATTTTTCAGAAAAAAGAACAGCCCTTACTCTTTTGTTTATATTTCTTTTTTTTCCATGATATTTATTGGGCTCTACATTTTTCTCTGCTCCCCTCCCTGCCTCTCCCCTCCCCCTTCAACCCTCCCCCAAGGTTCCCATGCTCCCAATTCACTCAGGAGATCTTGTCTTTTTATACTTTCTACTTCCCGTGTAGATTAGATCTATGTAAATCTTAGTGTCCTCATTGTTGTCTAAATTCTCTGGGATTGTGGTTTGTAGGCTGGTTTTCTTTGCTTTATGTTTATAAACCACCTATGAGTGAGTACATGTGATAATTGTCTTTCTGTGTCTGGGTTACCTCACTCAAAATAATGCTTTCTAGTTCCATCCATTTTCCTGCAAAATTCAAGCTATCATTATTTTTTCCTGCTGTATAGTACTCCATTGTATAAATGCATTAAGGGATACTAATGACCAGTGGTTGCTATCTGCTGTTAATTTGGCTTTCATCGTTGGTGATGTTATTTTGTGTGTTTTTTTCTTCTTCAGGATTTGCTGTAATGAGATCATCAATTGTGTGTGTTTTTGTTGGTGTAGCCATTTTCCTTGGGTTGGAGTTTTCCTTCTAGTATTTTGTGTAGGGCTGGGTTTGTGGCTAGGTATTGGTGAAATCTAGATTTGTCATGGAATATCTTGTTTTGTCCTTCTATGGTGATCGACAGTTTGGCGGGGTATAGTAGCCTGGGCTGGCATCAGTGGTCTCTCAATGTCTGCATAATGCTTGACCATGACTTTCTGGATTTCATTGTCTCCACTGAGAAGTCAGGTGTGATTCTGATAAGTCTACCTTTATATGTTACTTGGTCTTTTTCCTTTTCAGCTCTTAATATTCTTTCTTTACTCTGTATGTTTAGTGTTTTGATTATTATGTGGCAAGAGGACTGTTTTTTTGGATCCAGTCTATTTGGTGTTCTGTAAGCTTCTTGTATCTTCATAGGCATATCTTTCTTTAGGAAGGGAAAGTTTTCTTCTATTATTTTGTTAAATAAATTTTCTGTGCCTTTGAGTTGACTTTCTTCTCCTTCTTCTATACCTATTATTCTAAGATTTGGCCTTTTTATGTTGTCCCATATTTCATGGATATTTTGGGTTATGCTTTTGTTATATTTAATGTTTTCTTTAACTGCTGAGTCTATTTCCTCTGTTTTATCTTCCGCACTTGAGATTCTCTCTTCCATTTCTTGTATTCTGTTGTTTGTAGTTGCATTTGTGGTTCCTGCTCTTTTCCTCATGATTTCTGTTTCTATAATTCCTTCGGCTTGTGTTTTATTTTTTCTATCTCAGTTTTCAAGTACTGAATAGTTTCTGTTATATGTTTGAGTTTTTTTCTTGTTTTTTTCTCTGCTCCACTCCCTGCCACACCCCTCCCTCCCTCAACCCTCCCCCAAGGTCCCCATGCTCCCAATTTATTCAGGAGATCTTGTCTTTTTATACTTTCTACTTTCCACGTAGATTAGATGTATGTAAGTCTCTCTTAGTGTCCGTACTGTTGTCTAAATTCTCTGGAATTGTGGTTTGTAAGCTGGTTTTCTTTGCCTTATGTTTAAAAACCACCTATGAGTGAGTACATGTGATAATTGTCTTTCTGTGTCTGGGTTACTTCACTCAAAATAATGCTTCCTAGTTC